>NQII01008453.1:55202-69420 GCA_002778355.1 Clitarchus hookeri | reverse complement strand
TTCCGCATATGGTTGTTTGTTACATGTTACCCAAGCTAACGTTTATTTATGTATATATTTTCACACACACACACATATATATATATATACGTCTACATATAATGTATATATATAGACTTTAAGTCAATGGTCGAAGGGAGGCTAGCTGTGGCTGAGGGGGTCCGTGCTGGTAGACACCTGCGGTAACAGACGACAAGGGTCGTGTGGGCGATTGTCAAATGCGTGCAGGCCGATGCGTATTTGTGTGTTTGTGCTATTCCAGACCCTACACTCCTACATGCAATGGTAACTTTGCGACGCACTTGTATGCGTGTACGGTTGTAACATGTTCCCGAACTTCAAATGTCTCGAAATGCTGACCAACTATGCCTATAACAGTACTTAAGGCCTACTTGTCCACATCTCCTTGATTGCAGTCGGACTGGATGTCTGTGACGTGACTGTGGTGGTCGTAGCTTCTGTGGGTTAGAAATGTCGGGCAACTATGCTTATACGAAGGTCCAAGGTGTACTTGACCCTGCGGTCCTTCTCTTAATCGGAAGTGATGCCTATGTTATGAATTTGGTGAATATAGCTTCGGTGGGTTGGAAATGGTACCCAACAATGTTTATACGAAGGCATAGGGCGTACTTGACAAAACCATCCTCTGTTCGTTGTCGGCGGCGATGTTTATGTAATAAATTTGACTACTATAGCTTTGGTGGGCGGGAAATGACGATCGACTATGCTTATAAGATGCCTTAAAGTTTACTTGACCCTACCACCCCTGTTCTTCATCAGAGGTGATGTTTATGATATGAATTAGGTGCATATAGCTTCGGTGGGTGAGAAATGGTGGACAACTATGCTTATAAGTGAGCTTAATGCGTGATTGACCCTGCGGCCCAGTTCATCGTCGGGGGCGATGACTATGATATTAATTTGGAGGCTGTATCTTAAACAGTTCGGAAATTACAACCGAATATGCTTATAAGAGGGCTTAAGGCATACTTGACCCTGCATTATTTCCGTCGTCGGAGGTGATGCTTATTTTATGAATTTGGTGACTATCTTAATCGATTCGCAAATTACATCCAACTATGCTTATAAGTGCTCTTAGGGCATACTTATCCCTGCGGTCCTTTTAGTCGTCGAGGTTGATGGCTATGTTATGAATTTGGTGGCGGTATCTTAAACAGCTCAGAAATTACAGCCAACTATGCTAATAAGTGGGCTTAAGGGGAACTTGACGTGCGCGGTGCGACGTACGGTAGCTTCTGGCCCGCCTGGCGTCCTCGCGGGGATCCGAGATACATGAGTGCGCGCGCTCGACAGTTCGGACATTACAACCAACTGAAGGAATGAGAGAAGTATGGGGGTAAACATTCTTCAGGCAAGTTGGATGGTGCTGGCATGGAATGACAGAGCGTGAAGTGGACGGTATTTTATAAGAGAGAGAGCGACCACTCTGCTGCTGGCAAAAGCCGTGTAAGGGAAATTAGTGTCCCGTACCGCGCGTACATACAAGTTGTAGGTTCAGCAGTGTGCGTGCTCTCGAATGGCCGGACAAGTCGGAGAGACAGGCGTGCATGCGCTATTGGCTCTGCATGCGTGCGCACGGTGCCTGCAGTCTTTTGTGCGATGATGAGTTTATTGTCTGGAGATTGCGTTGACCGATGCGAGTGTTTATCATACAAGGTGGTCGCAGTGGCACCCCAACACCCTGCCAGAATGCCAGAATCGCATGAACATATATGAGTGTGTATTTGCACGTTCGAAGTGCCTACAGTTTCTTTCCTATGCGTATTTATCATTACACCTCTTCTTTAATTTTCTTTTGCGATGATGAGTTTATTGTCTAGAGAGTTCGTATGCCAAAGCGAGTATTTACTATATTTCTTCTCAGAACCGTACAATGGTGATTATATATATATATAACTTTAAGGCCTGTCCACATTATTTTTCCCCACGTGTCTGGATGGTAATAACTATATACATATTCGTCGTTAAACACCACCTCCTAGATGTCGCAGTGGTCTTGTGGTGAAGACGCCCAACTGGCGATATAAGGGGTGTCAGACCAATCCCGTACGCCCTACAGGCCTTTTTTGAGTTCCAAAACACCTACCGACTAAAAAAAAAAAAAATTACGCGCTCCTGGTGGCCACTATTTAAACTAGACTCCCCCCCCCCCAAAATGCTAGCGAACCCCTGCTGGCGACGCGTGAACCAACACATGCACAAAATGGCAACGCCGATATCAGCGCTCCTAGCCGGGTACTGTAGAACTTCAAACACTCTGGTGGCGGGTGCGAGAATTAAAGATGACTTAGCACACACTGGTGGTGGATGCGGGAATCACAGATTTCCGCTTACAGCAAACGACTGGCGGCGGGAATTAAAGATGGCCGCCTACAGCAGACAATGGCGGTGATAACATCAAAGATGATGGATGCGAAAAGCATGAGAAAGGAAAGTACAACAAAGAGCAAATAAAGGAGACCGGGAGGAATATGAGAAAACACCCCCCTCCCAAAAGGGATAGAACGAACGAGAGAGAGAGCGACAGGAAGGAATGCCAGAGCGCGATAAAAAAATAATGGAGATGGGAGGAATATGAAGGGAAAAAACCCAAGGGATAGAATGCACGAGAAAGACAGGAAGTAATGACAGAGCGTGAGAAAAAAATAACATCGGGATGTCAGAGCATGAGAGAACTAATCGGAATGCAAGAGCGTGAAGAGTCGAGGTGGTATGATAGAGCAGGAGGGAAAAGTGAAGTGCAATTTCGAGGGGAATAAGGGAAATTCCAAAGGGAAATCCAAGATAGTCGCTGCTGACGAGGAATGACAGAGCAGGTTTCCACGTGACGTCATCCTATATAGACTCCTTGGAGCCGTGGCTCTCCAGCCAGCATCCAGGTGTTCTAGAACATACTATTTATAACTACTACCTATTCCTCTGTTTTTGTTCGTATTAATTACAAATAAAATATTATATTTTATTGTAACAATTTCTCGAAAGTCATTGGGCTGAACCAGGTTCGTTAAGGGATGGAGGTCTTAATTAAATAAAAGAGTTAATTATAGTATTGTAATTTTATTTACAATAACTACAAACAAAATTCTCTCGGCCCAAATTCTTACAATAAATAGATGTCACTTGCAGTTTACAATTAATGAATTTTATCGATACAATTTACTATTACCTTAATGAAACAAATGTAATTATATAATTAAAAATCAGTCCCAATAGACAGTGTATCAAATCTTATTCAATTATTTTATAAATTATATGTCCATATTTGAAAGTTCCAATATTTACAATAAAATCCGTATTACATGTTCATTCATTCCCACCTCAGTTTTGTCCAGGTCTTACCAGTCCGCAATGTTCTGAGGTTCTCAGAGCTCTCGTTCATTCACACCACAAACGCCTTGTCCGCCGTCGCCTCGGAATCTCCCGTCGTCGTCCGTCCCCTTCGACGATGTATTTCGCTGCACCACGTATCGTTTAATTATCGCACTTAGCCAACTGGCTTCCACATAAAGACTGCCGACCATTGGACAGCTGCAATATTTATAGGGTCATAGGTCATCGCTCAGAAATTTCTCTAAATGCCGCGTTGCGCCGAGGGTCCTAGTTCCCAGAATATTCTAGCGCATCATCTAAACTCTTCGGGTTCTCCCGCACTGGGGGAGGAGAAAGGGTTATGACGCCAGCCAGGTCACTAGTGTCAATCATTCCCCGGCGTAGGGGCCTGCCTGGAGGAGGGGAGGGTCGNGCGTAGGGGCCTGCCTGGAGGAGGGGAGGGTCGAAGTCGGTCACCCTCCACAGAGCCGGACCGCGCATGGGGCTCGCGCCTCGTGCGTCAGTCGGCGCGTAACATTATAGATAAAATATAAGAAAAAGTACAATTTAATAAATAATAAGATAGTTTTGTGTTAACAGAAGTATAAAACGCTTGTGATACATGACATATTAAAGAAGCAACCAAACATGTCATACATGGTATGATTTTTCAAAGGTTTGATTCAAAAAGTGTGAAGATACAGGGACCGAACTATAGGTTTCTTACTCTCTCCCATGCTACTTCCCTGGCTTGATCACGTTGCTCCAGCATTCGATACACTTTTCATTACTCTCCTATAAGGCGTGCAGTGCCTTCGAAATAATAGTTTTTCTCAAAAATTTCAAAAATGACAAAAGGGGATAAATTGAAAAAAAAAAAAAAAAAAATTATTATGATTGTAACAATGCTCTAAATGAACCAAACTGAAAAAATGCCCCAGAATGTGTCCAAAAACTGCCAGCTATTCACGACAAACAACTATTTCGATTATTAATGAAATTAATTGAAACTTAAAAATCGAACGAGTCTTTCCATTATAATCGTCAATCTAAACATTTTATATTGATTTACCATTACGAAATTTTCTTTCATAAAGTATTATGCACGCCATTCCTCAAGCTGCAAGAGCCTAAAGTGTACAGTTTTAACAGCTGTTATACGAGTTCTCTTAAGTACAACCATATCCGAAGACCCAGGAAATACTACTCGTGAGATCATTAAAATCCATTCCCAGGTTTCTAAATGGCCTCTGTTGACAATAAAAATATATGTAATACTTTTTTTTAGGGGCTGACTCCACAGTCTTTTACATACTCGACTAACCCACCATAGAGTAGCCAATTTTGCAGTTGTCCAAGTAGATGTAATTGGCTTGTTTTTTTTTGTTTTTTTTAAACTGCGATCTATACAATTGCAACGTGACTTAAATGTACAGTTTTGTTGAAGCCTAAGTTTCTCTCAGATTAATTCAAGAAAATTACCGGTCCCTAGTAATTGTCGAAACAAAATTTGTAATGGGACATTTTAAGGTCCTAACAATCATATTTCTGCAAATCGTAGTTTTGAAGAAATCAGGAAAATACATTTCACCTTAATGAAAAAAAAAAAAAATTCTCAACGTGGTGAATACGCGGATCTGATATTTTCACTGCCCAGGAAAATAACGCCTCTGTCGTTAGTACGAATACTATCCGCGCCGTGCCAGAACAATACGACCAATTTATTACCCGTAAACGGTGACACACTGGTTGAAGACTCACTTTTCTTTCCTCGGATTTTAACCTGGCGGAATTAGTCGTGGATTTTTGCTTTACTCGTATAATTTCTTTGGATAACGGATTTTCGCAAAATAATCAATGAGCGCGTGAGGTTTCCGTATCCCAGAAGGACAATGGCAATTTTTCGTGTGCTTCATTTTTCCCAAGAAGGCTCATCTTTACAGGACTAATTCAACCACATATACAGTTATTCCGATTTCGAACGTTCGGGACTCACGTTCGATACTAATAAAAAAATTCATCTCACGTGTAATTTGGAGAGAATTAACGGCTACTACTAATAGAGGCGAGTAATTTCCCAATACTGCGTAATTACTTGTCAATGCGTAAAAGATATTTGGTTACACAGTTGTTGATTAAGGACTAGAAAATATCTTGCTTTCATTTGGCGACAGGTTGAACTCCAAGCACGAGTTCGTTTTCGTCATTTTCATAATGTGACTACAAATTTCTTACACGCCTCGATGGCCTCTGGGTTCAAACCAAACCCTTCTTAAGAAAAAGAGCCAAATTATATGTAATTAAGTAGGAAGGAGTAACGGTCTCTCGCAAGATAGGCAGTCTATGACTAAATAATGACAACACCTGGAATTTTTACACTGCAAAAAAAAATTGGAATTCTACCTGACAGTTCAAAGGAAATATTTAAGAACACCGTACAGAAAAACTAGCTTCTTCCACGTTGCGTAAAGTGGGGTTACTTTGACCCCACCGAACTATTTTTAGCACTACTCAAAATGTTGGTTCAGGCGTTATTTTATAAAGAATTAGCAAACTTAACATGAGTGTATTGAATTACAAATTTAAATACCAAAACATAAAAAAAAAAATAAAAAAATGTGTACGTTTAGCAAACAACTGCTCGGATTGGAAACTAGTTGCAAAAACATTTTTTGTAACATTAAAAGTAAATTAGTGGATGTTTACAACACTGAGAGGTCTTAATCATTCTAAATTTTAAATATACAGTATATGCAAGTTTTTAATGAATACATGAAGTCTGCATGCTAACTTGTATATTTTCACATTACAAACTGTTGTGAACTTTGTTATAATACACAGGTTCAAAAATTTTGTACTGTGTAAATAGAGTAAATATATACATATATATTTCTTTCCAAACCTAATGGCATCACAGCCAAATTTTGAAGCTGATTCACAATCTCTTCGTAAAGTGCGTACGCACTCACGTACGTTTTCTGATGGCAGACATTCATACAAAAACGTAACTTTGCGAAGTAATGTTATTTTTTGTTTTTGTAGACTTTGCCCAAAACATGGTACCATTTTGTTATCGATTAAAAAAAAACCTTGTTGCTTTGTCCCACGCCGCCACCGCGGAAAATTTCGCATCACCATTAAAAAAAGAACGCATTGCGCATACATTATCTAGCGTATCGTAGATTCGTAGGACAGCTCAGTTCGGCCCTCTGTGACAGACATGCAGCGACGAGTTTTCAAAGTATGCTCCGTTAACATTCTCGTGCCGATTCTGTGAACATCACGGCACCACTTGCGGGAAGATCTTTGTTCGTATAGGCCTTTCACGGTAAACTGAGCACTTTTGAAAACCCTACTTAAAACCTGCTTGTATGCACGTTTTTTTATTCTTCCGCAATATGTAAAACTAACACTGTCAAGAGCCTCATCACTTTATTCATGAGTCGGTAAAGTAAGACTGAGAAATTATTAGAAAAGTAAATATTTTACTAATCGGCTAATTTTTACACTTAGATGCATTAAGAAAACAGGAAGAGAAAGAAATAATTTAAATTATCACAAATGGTTACCAAACACTTTCAATTCTACGTTAAGACACGGAACTACTTTCCCTCCATCGTTACCAACTTTACTGGGCACATGTCACCCAGTGCTCCCGTTAAAATATATGCAGGTGGGAGCAGTGACTTTTTTCTAAGGTTAATTTCGAAAGTGCTCACTTTATCGTAAACAGCCTTTAAACGGAGACACGGGTTTTATCACCACCATTGAGCACATAAAAGATGTTCCGCGAAGAAAACCGACAAACTTAGCCAGCTTGTTCCAGTCGTCATTAGCACCGAAAAATGTGATATGCAAATGTAGGCTATGAATTCCCGTTTCAAGAGATACAAAGACGTAAATTCAACAGACACGACGTGTGTGATTGCTGAATGTCTTTATTGACGTAGACTACGTGTCGGAGGTTTCACACGAGCCGTTTGAAACGGGCCCCCACCCGACCGTAAACAGTCTGCGACACACATCACCATGGTGATCTGCCCCTGCATGTCTGCAAGTTCATTTCGGAGTTGAGTGGTGGCATCAGTGATCGCCCGTGTCAGCTGGTCAAGCGTGTGTGGTTCCCGTCCGCTCTACACGCTACTCTTCGGGCAGCTTCGGAATGAAAAGTTTGCTAAGGAGAAGTCAGGGGACCGCGGCGGCCATGTGACTGGACCACCTCTTCCTATCCACCTGCGCGGATGCTCTGCATTCAAGACTTCAGTCACAGCCCTGCTGAAGTGTGGAGGTGACCCGTCCTGCTGCAACCACGTGTTACTTCGAACTGCTAACGGCACGTCTTCCAATAAGAGTGGTAAATCGCTTTCCAGAAATGTTCTGTAGTAATGAGCATTGAGATTGCCCTGAACGAAATGTGACCCAATGAGATGATTTTCACGTAATCCACCCCACATATTCCCTGAAAACGGTTTTTTTTTTGGGAAAAAAAAGGGGGGGGGGGATTTGTATTTATCGCATTTCCGTCACTGCAACTCTGAAACAGATTTTCATAGCCTACATGTGCACATCATTTTTTTTTTTTTTGTTGCTAATGACCTCTAGAGCGAAAGTTATACTATAAAGTAAGGAAAAATGTTCGAAGAATTAATTACACGAGCCGTTTTGTACTGCACTGAAACTGATTGGAATAGCTCTCGTCTTGTTCATGCTTTCAAGTAAGCCACCGATTTAATTATAATCAACAGCAAAAAAACTGTGACCAAAGAAAAATCGTGAATTCATTTGGTAACAGACTAGACTTCAAGCACGTGTCCGTTTGCCTTTGTTTGGCCACTGAAACACAGTTATTTTTTAGCATGTCCTCGAGAACTCTGAATCCGTAACACNCAGTTATTTTTAGCATGTCCTCGAGAACTCTGAATCCATAACAAAACTGCATCACGAACAACCCAGTGTAGATGCAGGTTTCACACTGGAGAAGCAGTTCATGAAGAAATGACAACGGTCTGCGTATGCAGAAGATTTAACTATAACATGCGGGTCATTGAACCTTTGAAATTTCACAGTCTGTATGTAGTAAGTAATATTACGAAATAACGTTATAGCCCATTAACGATTACTTTCAATTTTTCTGAAGCCCTGCTAAAGTTATAATTCCAGGATATTCATCCGCCATAATCAAGCAGAGCTCAAGAGAGTCTAGAAAATTACACCAAAGGAATACTGTGATGTAACACATTCATGCGCACTCTGTGTAATTATATTTTGCATAAGACCTATTTCTTACTAGGTATTACCATCACACCTATTTTCTTCCTGCTGCTGTTAATCATATTAATTATTAATTAAATAATGAAATTTATAAATAAAATATAAATAAAAGTTAAATTTATCCAAAAAAAATTAGGTACTTTTATTTTTACAGAAATATAAAACGCTTTTGATACATGTCATATATAGGAAACAACCAAGCACGTCATATATAGGGGGTGATTTTCCAATGGTTTGATTCATAATGTGTGAAGAAACCGCGAATAGACTATATAATAAGACTATTGCTAGTAAACGAAAAAAAAAAATATATATATATTTGTACATGTCACCTTAGAAGACTAAATAACATTTTATATCAATATTAATACGAAACACTAGCCTCTCCGCTCTCCTTATACTGTGGAATATACATGTTATTACATCGGTAAACCTAGCCTACTTCTAGGTATAAATAATTTTCCAAGAACGTTTTATGAATAAAGATTATGCATGTCATGGGACCCGGCAAAAAAAAAAACACGCATTAATATTATTTTTTTGTCTACTTTTGGCCACATAAGGGATATTTCCTAGCGTTGTATTACCCTGTAAGAAGTGCGAATTTCGGCTGTTTACTGTCGCGAACATCATCAGGCCCGGGGCTGAACACGGTCCTGCGTTCCAGACATTAGCGACATCTGGCCTGCCGGCAGGAAAAATAATGGAAGAATAAGCATTAGGAAGCGGGGAAGACTGTGTAAGGAAAGCTGCGAGCTTGCTGCAGGATATCAGCGTTTGGGCGGTTTTTGGGAGGGGGGAGGGGGTGTTATTATCTCTTGCCTTCCTGTGTTTAGTTATTCCGCCGTTTGTGGCGACTTTGTTTGGCCGTCCCTGACGTCACGAAAATGTTCTTTATTTTCACCGTTCCCCTTCTTCCTCATTTCCGCTTCTCTCTTTCTCCGTGCAGTGGCCGAAGTGTCGTTACGCAGCCGGGACACGCACTCGAAGGCACGCGGGGTGCAGACCATGATAATCCGCCGGAGGAAGGAAGAAAAGAGTTCCAGCGAACCTGCGTCATACAGCTAGGTTGTCCTCTGCTGCGAGGTAATGCTCCGGACGTGTTAGCGTATGCGGGGCGGATCAGGAGAAGTTGCAGGCCACATTCAGGAGCTGCGCTTGAACATGTTATTGTCCCCATGTTTCCTGTATCACGCCTTGCACATACACGCCTACTCTTAGCACGTCATAATTTCAGTTTCAGAGGTATCATTGTTTCTAATTATCACTGTGTGTTNCACATACACGCCTACTCTTAGCACGTCATAATTTCAGTTTCAGAGGTATCATTGTTTCTAATTATCACTGTGTGTTGATTCCTGCTTGCAAAAAGGCAGGAACTTATTGATAACATATACATATGTTCCTGACATTTAACAACAAGCAGATAACACAAAATTAAAATTACGCACAAAACTCTTTAAGATGTAAATTTTCTACAATCGTACATTGTCAGTTATTACTATGAATCGGAAATTATGACGCGAAAACGAATATTTCTGCAAAAGGGGCGATGCCGATCTTGAAACTTGCTTCAAGATACCCATTACGACTTCACAAAAGTGTCATAGTTAGAAAAAGAAACACTTTCCTGAAAGAAAAAGATAGAAAAAGCATTTACCTCCGAGTTATTCTGCGAACAAAACATGTTTGTGTAACATATACTCCACCTTTGCTGGGGCAAAGCGCTGGTCACTATTTGAATTACTGAAATAAAAACCAGTATGCAATAAATAGCCTCTAGTAAAACAACACATTTTTTTTCGTATAGTTAGATAAAAAGTTGTCGATAAGTTACACGCACTTTGCAAATCATAANAGTAAAACAACACATTTTTTTTCGTATAGTTAGATAAAAAGTTGTCGATAAGTTACACGCACTTTGCAAATCATAAGGTTGTGGTTAACACATGAAATTCCTATCTAGTGTTTTGTTACTTTGTAGTTACACAGGAGAGATGGTGATGCTGCAGTCGCTAGCGCTGTGAATGTCTGAGGTGAGTGGAATGGAAGGGGCTGCAAATCCATGTAGCTCCTAACAGCAAAAATATAAATCCGCCTGCAGGGTGAATCCATTAGCGAAAATCAGATGTCCATAGTAATCACATAACAAAAAATTAAAAGCCAAATTGTTTTTAAAGTTATTGTTTCTAATCTTAATATGAAAAGGTAACTTAAATATTCCATACATAGTATGTTTAAGATTTATTCGAAAACTCTTACGGAAAATTTAAAATTTGGCTAAGTGTTGAACAGGACACTGATTAAAGAGCGAATGATTTCTTGGCCGCTGCATTTTCCATGCGCCAAAATGTAAATCAAGTGCGGCATTCTATACGTTCTTCCAAAAAAGGTTTTTTGGTAGTAAAATTAAGGTAATTTAGATAGGACTTTAGATTATGGTCTAATTAGGTTTAGGGCGAATCATTATTGCAGTTGACTAATATAATTTCCAATAGAAATTTCACCTTTAATGAAATCTTAAATAATTGTGATTCGATTAAAGTTTTATATGGAAACTACACCAAAAGCACAAAAAAAAAAAAGCTAACATATGATTTGCTCTAAAGAATAATAATCTAAAATCAGACCGACAATGGAGAACCTGGACGGGTACGGCGATGAAACGCATACAGAATTATCCATTCCGACACTATAACCTCGTGACTAATGACACGAGTGAAATAAATGTAGTCTCGTTGGATCGGGTATAAGACTAAGATGCGAGAATGACCTTGAGTTGGCACCGCGCATGCGCGAGGCTAGGGTGGGGACCCGCGGCGACTGCTGGGGGTGGGGGCGAAAATTCCCCGGTAGTATAGCTCGCGAATCCGATGTGCTAACACACTGATTTTGGTGTCAAACCAAAGATCTCTTATTGAACTGTCTATTAAAGACACGAAATCAACCATCCATTTCGTTACTTTCGTTTAATTCCCGTATCTCAAAGAAAATATTACCCGCTAAGGCAGACGTATTCTCGTAATACCCTCGGCCGATTTGTTTTTTTTTTTTTTGCAGCGCTTCAGCAAATAATCCAGCAGGCTATGCGCACGTGAATAGGCTGTTCGCGGTAAACTGAGCACTTTAGAAAGCCTTGCTTAAGATCTACTTGTACGCATAATTCTGTAATATTCCAGCATACGTAAAATTAACAATGGCATGTGCCTGGTCACTTTATTCAAGCGTCGGTCAAGTAGAACTGTAATGTTATTAAAACAGCAAATATTTTACCAATTTGCTAGTTATTACACTTACGTGCATTAGAAAAACGGATATTAGAAGGAATAATTTTGTTATTCGCAATCCCCTAACACTTTTAATGTAACGTCAAAACATGGAACTACTTTCCCTCCGTCGTTGTCAACTTTACCGGCCGCATGCTAGTCACAATGTGCCCGTTCAATGACTCGCAGGTAGGGCAGTGATATTTTTCAAAAGGTTGGTTTCAAAAGTGCTTATTTTACCGTGAACAGCATTTATCGTCAAAGAACATGTTGGCTTATTTCATTAGTCTGCGATGCACGTTGCGCGAATTCTGTCGCGTGTGAAGTGGAGCGGAGAGATTTCGGCGGGCTCTTCAACATCAGCGTCTTGAGAGCCGAAGAGGGTGAAGTAAGGTGAGTATGGAGCAGCGCCGGAATGCAAGGGGGCGGGGGGAAACGGGAGATCCCCGAGAAAACCAGCCGACCAGCGGCATCGTCCGGCACGATTCCCACATGCGAAAATCCGGGAGCGACCCCGGCGGGGATTCAAACCCAGTTCGTTGCCTAAGTGGGTGGCTGGTAGTCTAACCACCACACCACCGCGGTCCCAATTCCGTCGCAGTCGCTTTCTGCTGCATGCGAGACATGCGAGCTGCGCTAATGCTGAAGAGTGTTGCATGTGCGAGCAGTTTTAATGACGTTAATGCATTTGTGTATATGAGTGGACGCACTGGCAGCTTTCGCAACGACGGGAACGTCGCCGGCGGTTCTCTTGTTTTATCAGTGTTTCCGCTAATTGAACTGTTCTCGGCTTCAGATAATTGCAGCGACTACGTGACAGCTGTGGTTTCAAGTTGGTAACGCGACGCCGGCACTTGCGAGCGATACGCTCTATACAGCTCTGTGTCATTCAAGGAAGAAAGCAGCAGAGCAGGAAGAGCGAGATTCCTGGGGGGTGTTGAATGCCACACGGCCTCAGTGAGCAGGGGTGCCAGATTGAGCTGAAGCCCACCATTTTGTATGCCGGTGGCACTCTAAAATCCTGTTCAGCGGCTGGCGGCCGCTTTGGGGCGAACGAAGCTAAAACATGAAACTTCGTGTTTTAAATTCAAATATGGACATGAAATGTATGTAGTCTTCAAAGCACGAGTTCTGGTATATTACTTGCTCTAGCATGTACCTGCTATTAAAATGCAATTTTGGATAGCTTTTTTATTTATAAATAAGTAAAATATTCAATTTATTTGTTGTATAGTTGGTACTTTGTATTTGTAAATAGACAGGAATGGCCTGTACTAGTGAAAGTAATATCAATATACTACTTATACGTCACTTATCCGGTCATTGTAGGTTATTCTGTTAAAATTGTAAACTTTGGTAACTTTCGGCGACATTTCTTTTACTATTTGGCGCATAGCTCTAAATTTATCTGGCAACCCTGTCAGTGAGCAAGAGCAAATCCGACTAACGCGCAAACGCGCAACATTAACGTATGGATGTCCGGGGGGAGGGGGGTGAGGGGGTACCGTAAAATATAGACGCCTCCTAACCGAAATGAAAATAGAATATTCAAAAATAAAATTAGAAAAAAAAAAATTACTTTATTGTTTTAAATAGGCCTCCAAGAAATGTGTAATCACCCTTGCACTTGAAGGATGTTTATAGCATTTTGAGGTTCAATATCCTTATATTAGCCCATTGATTGTAAATAATTTTTTAACTAAACATAAGTAAACTGATATTTTTAATTTTTTCACATATGAGAAATTTGCAATACTCCTTGAGCACGAAGGAGTTTTGTAGCATTTTGTAGTTCAATTTCTGTATAGTAGCTCGTTGATTGTAAATCATTTTTTGAACTAATATTTCTTAATATTACAGATTTCGTATTTTTTTACAGAAAAAAAAAAGAAATTTTAAATACCCCAATCACTAGGTAAACTCCTGGCTACGTCCCTGATACCTGATAACATTTTGACCGTAGCTCAGTAGAAATGTATACTCACATCCATGCAGCCACAGAACTGGAAAAATTCGTGGACTTTATACGCTTAAAATGTATAGATAGTCCTGTGTACATTCAAACTACTACAATTTGTTCATTGGCTTCTGTCATTGCGTGCAGTCACGTTTTAGCCTACTGTCGATTATAGGTTGATCATAAATAGGTCTTATTGAAGGTTTTTTATTCCCCCAGTCTTCCGCGGGTTGTAAAAAAATCTGTGGCCTGACTGTGAAATAGGTATACCTTGTCAGTAAATTAATCCTAATTTTTTTTTGTGTCAGATACGCGGAGCAACTACGAACTTTTATTCCAGAAATTCTGTATTCAACCCTCGAGCGAAACACAGCCTATAAGGTGGCATTGGGGG
>NQII01008453.1:6534-53350 GCA_002778355.1 Clitarchus hookeri | reverse complement strand
AATGCAAAACCGTGGAAATCGGTTCGTGCGTTCTGGAGTTATAGCGTCAGGAAGGAAAACCCGACTTATTTTTATATAGTAGATATATATATATATATATATATATATATATATATATATAATTATATATATACATATAACGTGTTCACAGTTTTCACTTCTACGCAAGTCTACAATCCGCAATTTATCCACACGCTGTATACAATAATTAACGGTACAATTTTTTTCAATGTTCCTACTACAACACGTCAAAGAAAACTGCAGTGAGAAAAGTTTTAGCTACTGCATTACTGCTGCCTTTTTGCTAGCTGAGACAGTGTCAAATTAAAACGTTCTTTTTTTTTTAAATTCTCTGTGGGAGTTTGTTGTTCCGATTAAAACGTAGTTGCATAATTTAAAATTTGTTTTCTGTGTATCATGTAGCACATTGAGCTATCGATAGTCTTACATTCCCTATGTCATCGACTCAAATTATTTTTGAACAAGTTACAAATTCGATGTACAGTAATATATATATCCAAAACAGGGTTTCAGGGTGTTCATGCCCCTTCCAGGGGTACAAAACTGTTTTGAGTATACTGTAAGGAAACGTAAAAATCAAAAATTAAAAATCGTGAAATACGAAATTTTGAGAGGTCAACTATTGTATTTGCTCACAAAACGCTCATCCCTTCTGGCACGTCCTTATGCACTTTTTTCTTCCGTATAGTGTCTATTATTATTATTAGAATTTGAAATTTGTAAAAAGCATTTTCTTTTTGTATTTTGATGTATGTAGACCTGTAGTGTTTTATGTGCAAATTAATATACCTCAGGAATGACCACGGGGATAGTATACTGAAGTAGTAGGGTTATCTTCGTTCAGGGACAAGGGCTGAGGGCTGTATCGCCGTGGAGCAATCCGCCATATTGAATGACGTCAAATCTGCCATCTTGTATGACCTTGCTTTCCATCCACAATATTGGTAGCCTGTACGACACAAGCTTGTTTCCAGCATTTCGTTTTTGCACTTCATGCACTAACATTCCGTCTTGTATTTTCATGCTCTATCATTCTGTTTCATTTTTCATACTATCTCATTCCGTCTTGTCCGCCATCTTGTTTCCCAAATACTCACCTTTGCATCTGTCACGCTGTAGTTCTCTCGTCATCCACTAGAGTGCACCACAGATCCCTGTAATTTTGTTTATTGCTGCTAGAGTGTGCCACCCTATAATTCACCATCGTTTGACACCGCCACCTTAATTCCACTTTTTATTCCTCGTCTGCTAGGGGTGCTGGTATCTCTCTCGCTCGACCGCCATGTTGGATTCTATTTTAAACACATAGGTTGTGTTAATTTCTCGATTCAGCCGCCAGGTGAGCAGACGGCACTCATATTTATAGACGTACAAAAATCTGTAATATTTCATCCTATTTAAAAAAAAAAATTGTTTCTATCAACAGCATACCTAGATCCATCATGCGGTACTTTGACTACCAACATAATTTATTAAAAATGTAAAGCTGTTCAATTTTAAAAAATGTATTTTTATTTAATTATCTAATTGTACATATACTGCAATGGTACTTTATACAACACTATTTTAATTAAATTGATTTTATTTCTGTGCCATTTAAATTTTAATTATATTCTGGAAAATTAGGTAAACATAAAATTAAACAATGGCATTTTTTTTATTCAGTTAATTTATTGCAGTCGCTCATACCCTCGATAAAAATACAATATTCTTCAATATATATGTATCTCAATATATGCAACTTTGTTGTAGGTTACAGTCTTTTATGCATCTCGCTATTCACACTCGTGTTGTCCTTGTGCGAAAATATTGTGACATTTATTACACAGACACAGTGTGTAGGTCGGGTTGTGGAAGGTAACTACACTTTTGAGGACATGTGCCGAAGTCACAAGAGACCTGCTATCAGAAAACCTGGTACCGAGGTACTGATGAGAAATGCACTTCGCCTTTACAGGTCTTTGCATGTCTAAGTAAATGGTCGCTACGGCTGAACTGCTTACCGCATCTGTCACACAAATATGACATGCGGCAGGGATTCTCGTCACAATGAAATCTTTCATGGCGCCGTACATTACGGCCTAAAGCAAATGTCTTATCACAAAAGTGACACTGATGACGACGTAGTGGTTCAGGCAAAGACTCGGACGGACCTGTTGGAGATGTAGGTGCTGGAGCTAAAGAAGCAGGTAACGCCAGCAATGGTGTTCTAGGTGCCTCAGCTGAAAAGTTCGATGGTTCCATTGACGATTTCGTAGGCTTCACAGCTGAAGAAGTATATGGTACTGTGCCATATGTAGATGATCGTGCTGCACTGGTGGCAGAAGATGCTGGTAGTGATGTAGGTGTCACAGCTTAAGAATTCGATAGCACCATATTAATCTGAAACGATGGTACTGCACTGGCGGAATTAGATACTGCTAGTAATGTAGACATTACAACTAAAGAAGTCGATGGCGCTGGTAAAAAAGGAGAGAACTCACTCGTAGAAGAAATCTATGNATTTTGTTTATTGCTGCTAGAGTGTGCCACCCTATAATTCACCATCGTTTGACACCGCCACCTTAATTCCACTTTTCATTCCTCGTCTGCTAGGGGTGCTGGTATCTCTCTCGCTCGACCGCCATGTTGGATTCTATTTTAAACACATAGGTTGTGTTAATTTCTCGATTCAGCCGCCAGGTGAGCAGACGGCACTCATATTTATAGACGTAGGAAAATCTGTAATTTTTCATCCTATTAAAAAATTTTTTTTTTCTTTCAACAGTATACCTAAATGCATGCATGATGAGGTACTTTTACTACCTTCATAATTTATTAAAAATGTAAAGCTATTCAATTTTAAGAACGTATTTTTATTTAATTATATAATTGTACACAATAGTACTTTGTACAATACTTTTGAATTGAATTCATTTTAATTCTGTGCAATCTAAATTTTTATTATATTATGGCAAATTAGGTAACCATGAAATAAAACAATTTTAATCAAAGGAATTTTTTTATTAAATATATTTATTACAGTCTTTCATACCATCAAAAAAATTGCAATACTATTCAATTTATATGCATCTCAATGTATGCAACTTTGTTGTAGGTTACAGTCTTTTATGCATCTCGCTATTCACACTCGTGTTGTCCTTGTGCGAAAATATCATGACATTTACTACAGACACAATGTGCAGGGCGGATTATGTAGGTAACTACACTTTGGAGGACATGTACCGAAGTCACAAGAGACCTGCTTGCAGAAAACCTGGTACCGAGGTACTGATGAGAAATGCACTTCGCCTTTACAGGTCTTTGCATGTCGAAGTGAATGGTCGTNCAGGTCTTTGCATGTCGAAGTGAATGGTCGTTACGGCTGAACTGCTTGCCGCATCTGTCACACAAATATGACATGCGACAGGGATTCTGGACACAGTGAAAGCTTCCATGGCGCCGTAGATTGCGGCCGAAAGCAAATGTCTTATCACAAAAGTGACACTGATGACGACGTAGTGGTTCAAGCAAAGACTCGGACGGACCTGTTGGAGATGTAGGTACTGGAGCTAAAGAAGCAGGTAACGCCAGAAATGATGTTCTAGGTACCTCAGCCGAAAAGTTCGATGGTTCCATTGACGATTTCGTAGGCTTCACAGCTGAAGAAGTATATGGTACTGTGCCATACGTAGATGATCGTGCTGCACTGGTGGCAGAAGATGCTGGTAGTGATGTAGGTGTCACAGCTTAAGAATTCGATAGCACCATATTAATCTGAAACGATGGTACTGCACTGGCGGAATTAGATACTGCTAGTGATGTAGACATTACAACTAAAGAAGTCGATGGCGCTGGTAAAAAAGGAGAGAACTCACTCGTAGAAGAAATCTATGGCGAGAAACCATCGGTTAGCCATATCCACTCCAGTTTAACGTAACTAGCCAAGGATTACCTGGCGTGGAAGCTAGGCGAGACTATCCACCTTTCACGTTAGCCATTGTCAAACTANCCCCCCCAAACCCAGTTGCTGATAATATTTGCGTATGCAAGTCCCGTGGCGTCATATTGACTTTGAATCAATCATATTACACCATTAATACATTGTTCGGACACCGACCAGCCAATCATCGAGTTGCCACGTGAATGCAGCTGGCCAATCGCATGCAGGCATTGAGACATCACATGCATGGACAGGCAGGGCAGCTGACCTTGACAAAGTTTAAAAATAAATCTGTGCTTGCATGGCCTAAGACAACATGGGTAGGAATAGCGGGGTTAGCATTTTCACATGTCTGCACCTGCATGGTGTCGGGTAATTGCACACGTGCTTCAAAGTCGTTTTCACACCTGCTCGATGAGTTAAACATGTAATTTTCCCTATACGAGAAGGTATACAAAAACTTTGAATTCTTCCGACCTAAATAATTTTTTACGAGATCAAACGTACGGTAGGCCAAACCCCCTCTGCAATCACACTTTTAACTGTTAATGCGATAGTGCAGTTCAGGTAGGACCTTGTAAAAAAGATGCTATTATTAATTATTTTTTTTTTAGAATAAAATAATTAGTGGAAAAAAAAAAAAGCTGTATTCAGCTCTGCGTTTTATGAAAATGAAAACCGGCAAGTTGCGCGGGCAGGCCCGCGACGCATTTGTCATGACTGGCGAAGAGTGCGGGCGACAACATGACGCTACGCCACTGTAGTGTAACTGACCCCGAGACAAGTGCGCGCGAAATGACCTTGATCGCACGTCAGCTGCTCTGCGGCCTTGGAGCCGTGTATCACTTGCGTGTTTAAAAAAAAAAACTAATTAAATTTGGTTTATTCACATGCCGAAGAAAACAGACGTCACTTGCTAATGGGCGATAGGAATTTACTTATCTCGGTAAATTAAAATTCGCCAACGATAATATGTAATAGAAGTCAAAAAGAAATAAATCCGCAATTTACCGCGTTTTTAGCTAAACGTCATAACACTGACATTAAACACAAAAATCCGCTGTTTACAACCGAGCTACGTCGTGAAAGTGAAGTGGATGTGCTCAACATGCTAAAACGTGTTTCGCTTGCATTTGCTGTTATAGAATAATACTGCTGTTTCGAAAACGTATATCTCATAAGACAGAAAAGGCGATGACAGGGGGGAAAAAAAAGTCATAAGCGGGATAAATAATTTCTACGGCACTCCGATTGGCTGGTGTAAAAATATACTATAAGAAAGTTTAACGCCACATTACGTACAGACGCGATCTGCAAGTGTCGAATTCCATGCCGGTTGTAGACAAGCCTTGGAGTAGTTCGTATGAACAGTCCTCGAGCAGAGCAGTCAGGGGGTCCGCGCGCTGCACTGACTTGTCGCTGCAGGCACGAGGTGTCGAGGAGAACAAGGCCTTGTAGGAGGAGGGGGGTAGGGTGGTCTGCATACTTCAGTTGCGGACGTGTCCGGCCCAAGGCCGTGCCGTGCGGCTACCGCGCCGCCTCAGCATGCCGGTGCTAAAATAACTGTTCCCGCAAGGTGCGTGTCTCTAAAAACAATTCCAATTTGGCTCATGCAGGGACCGAAAGGTTATATATAATACACGCACACGCACGCATAGGCGTCCAAGCTCGCAGCTCTGTACGCACAGAGACGGGGGTNGGGACCGAAAGGTTATATATAATACACGCACACGCACGCATAGGCGTCCAAGCTCGCGGCTCTGTACGCACAGAGACGGGGGCTCGACATTGTGCGCGCGCACTAAACTTCGTTTTAAGATAGACATACAATATTCGCCCAACGTTTGATTGCAGTTGGGTAGCTAGCCACGAAAGAAAAAAAAATTAAAATAAAAAATCCGCGAATACATTCGTTTTTAATATTATTATAGTTTTTCCTTTCTCCTAGCCAGATCGCGTATTTGTAAGCAGATACGTCCATATCACGCAGTATCTGTGACGCATTTGCTATTCTCAGGCACATAAAAAAAACTTACAAGTAAAAATATGTTATTTTATATTCTACAGGTTACTACCAAACCCACTCAAAAATGCAATCCTAATGTTAACCATTAATACGAGGGATAGTTGAGAAACTTATCTGTCAATATTTTTCGCAATAACGAAATACTCTAACAGGAAGAGTAATTGTGTTTAAAAATAAATACTATACCAAATTCATTTCCGCGGGCCTATCCCGTAACACCAGACCAATGTAAATTAAGTAATTGGTTAATAAAAATTAAGTTAGTCGGTTGAAAACAATTTTTAAGTTTCGTAGGCAACATATGTTTTTGTATAAAAATTCGTCTACCACATGGCCGTACACGTAATGTTTGCATTACTGCAGAACAAAGTATTTATAATTTGTGTTCAGAACACAGTAAAAAAAAAATGAATGTAGGGAACGTACTGCTCTCAAAAAATGGGTTTCCTGAAAAAGTTTCTTAGTTTGATAATAATTGAGAATGAGAGAAAGAACACTACTGGCTTTTCATGGAAGAAACACGTAAGCGACACTTTATTAAAAATCGCTGGAATAAATTCGGAATAAATGTATGATGTATGAAACATAAAAAGTAGGCTGTTAGACAAATTTTGGACGAAGAATAAACATGATAAAGGGTGATCTAGGGACCCCAGTTCGAATACCAACCTGGGCATTGGATAATTTTTAACGAACTTTGTACGTGGTTTTATGTTTGTTTACGTACTAATACGCACCTAATATATACATGTAAGCAATATCTATCTTTTAGACGTCTTTTAGACGTGTTCGAGACCTGAAACTATTAACAATTATTTTCTTTCAGACTTAGAAAAAATTAGGTAATTTTATCCAGTGATGTGAGGAATANAAAAATGGGTTTCCTGAAAAAGTTTCTTAGTTTGATAATAATTGAGAATGAGAGAAAGAACACTACTGGCTTTTCATGGAAGAAACACGTAAGCGACACTTTATTAAAAATCGCTGGAATAAATTCGGAATAAATGTATGATGTATGAAACATAAAAAGTAGGCTGTTAGACAAATTTTGGACGAAGAATAAACATGATAAAGGGTGATCTAGGGACCCCAGTTCGAATACCAACCTGGGCATTGGATAATTTTTAACGAACTTTGTACGTGGTTTTATGTTTGTTTACGTACTTATACGCACCTAATATATACATTTAAGCAATATCTATCTTTTAGACGTGGCGTAGGCACCTGTGTTCGAGACCTGAAACTATTAAAAATTATTTTCTTTCAGACTTAGAAAAAATTAGGTAATTTTATCCAGTGATGTGAGGAATATATAATAAAAGCGAAATGTAAGGTTTAGAAATATGAGGTTTGCAATTTTATTACCAGAGCAAGTTTTCTAAGCTTACTAGCGCAGTTCGTGCACTGTAATAGTATTCATGCGCAACTCGTACAAATTTTTAACCGATCTGTAACTGTTAAGTATGGCGTAGGGACCCGAGTTCGAAGCCCGAAACTATTAAAACAATATCAATATCCTCTTGGTCTTAGANGGTTAAGTATGGCGTAGGGACCCGAGTTCGAAGCCCGAAACTATTAAAACAATATCAATATCCTCTTGGTCTTAGAAAATATCGGACGGCGTTTTCCGAGTGTTGGAAGAAAGTATATATAGAGCTGCGATGTATACTGATACCTTAGTTATTGTTCAGACGTTGGGAAGTTAACATAGATTTGGAAGCGCTCTCTCGTCGTCATACCACCAAGATGAATTGCGAATACGAAGGCCTGCCTTCGACCTCAACGATCATGGAGCCACGACCTGAATCATCTCTAACTGGTTGTCGTCAGTGCCGATTCTGCGATCGAGATTTCACATATGGTCAAAATGCTCGTCGGCATGAGAGAACGGTCTGTACGAAGAATCCTTTTCGCGCGATGAAGCAATACGACATAGGTACCATGCAGTTTATGCAAGGCGATACATTGAAGGAAAGCATCGAGATCTGCAAGGGTTCGTCTACTGGAAGTCAGCAAGTGATGTCGCCAATACCCCATGCTGCATAGGTGGGTACTGTTTCCACAGACGATGACGAGACAGTTAATGCTAATGACGGAATGAATGCAGTGGGGTCGGTTTGTGTGGAATGTACACTTGCAAGGAGTTCGCGTGAAGTCGACGAACTTCAAATTAAACGGCCGTCGACTGTAAATACTGATGATGACCATGCGATATTGAGGATGAAACAGGAGGTGAAGACGGTCGTGAAGACAGCATTGATGATGATGACTATGGTGGCAGTGTTGATGAAGTATCTGATCATAACGATGATGATTCCCTCGACGTTCCCGCACATTTCACCATCGAGTTTCCTTCGACAAGTGATGCGAAGATGGCAGAAGATGCTGAGAATACTGGCTACTCATTTCCCGAAGACCTGAATGAACTTGTTGATAGACTTAAGATGACAGTAGAGGAGAAGCACTAGGATTCATACATAGCAAATTCACACGACAGAATGGAACGAAGCAGGTACGTTTCTAGCTTACATCAAATGTTTGGAACTATTTTTCTTGTATTACTCCGCGGGCAATCTGTACAAAGTTTAAGTCGCGCAACGACTAATTGGGAAGCATGGTGAGGGCCTGCCATGGCGCTTTATTGTTCAATACAAAGTCCAAGTTGTGCATCGACCAATGGCGAAGAGTGGCGGTAGCCCGCTGTAGTTCTAGGCACTTTTATAGCAAAGTGAAAATACAGTTTACCCAGGAAGTGATTAATTATACCGAGGGACCTGTATAAATATACTTTTTAAAGCGAGATTATTAAATAAAATGTCCACCTTTCAGCTTTGGAGGTGGAACGACATAATTTTATTTTAAAATAGTTGGAATTTATTTTAACTTGCGACCCACATGCACCACACTTCGCGCCGCACACACCACAATCAGCACCACAAACACCATAATCAGCACCACACGCACCACAAACAGCACTACTTGCACTAAAATCAGCATCACATGCACCACAATCAGCACCATATGCTCCACAATCAGCACCACATGCACCACAATAAGTTCCAAATACACCACAATCAGCACTACACACAGCACAATCAGCACCACACACATCACAATCAGCACAGCACACACCACAATCAGCACCACACTCACCACAATTATGAGTCATTTAGGGATCAATTGGGGGACACCAGGGAATAATTTATGGGTCATTAGGGGCTATGGTGTAGATTGGCAGAGCAGATGGAATGGGTGTTAGGTTATGGGCTGTTTTGAACTCTATAGTTGCTTTGTACATTTGAGGTATGGTGGATGGTATGATTGGCATGTTGGGAGGTATGGCTGAATTGAGTTATTCTTGGGTCATAGGAGATGTAATGGCTTATACATTAGGTGGTCTGGTATCAGTCGATTATGTTGCATTGACAGATGGTAAGGATTATTGTGATATGGGATGGCCTTGAATGTATGGTTGCTTGGCTAGACGTGATGGTGTCTGACTTTCNGACTTTATATTTGGATCGTCTCGGCTATCTTCTACGCCAGGTAATCCAAGGACAGTTACGTTAAAGTGGAGTTGATATTGCCCACGATGGTTTCTCGCCTGTTTTACCAGCGCCATCGGCTTCTTTAGTTTTAATGTCTACATCACTAGCAATATCTATTTCCGCCAGTGCAGTACCTTAGTTTCAGATTAGAATGGTGCCATCGAATTCTTAAGCTGTGACACCTTCACTACTACCAGCATCTTCTGCCACCAGTGCAGCACGATCATCTACATATGGCACAGTACCATATACTTATTCAGCTGTGAAGCCTACGAAATCGTCAATGGAGCCATCTAACATTTTCGGCTGAGGTACCTAGAACACCATTGCTGGCGTTACCTGCTTCTTTAGCTCCAGTACCTACATCTCCAACAGGTCCGTCCGAGTCTTTGCCTGAACCACTACGTCTTCATCAGTGTCACTTTTGTGATAAGACATTTGCTTTTGGCCGCAATCTACGGCGCCATGAATGCTTTCACTGTGTCCAGAATCCCTGTCGCATGTCATATTTGTGTGACAGATGCGGCAAGCAGTTCAGCCGTACCGACAGTCTACTAAGACATGTACAGCCCTGTAAAGGCGAAGTGCATTTCTCATCAGTACCTCGGTACCAGGTTTTCTGATAGCAGGTCTCTTGTGACTTCGGTACTTGTCCTCAAAAGTGTAGTTACCTTCCACAACCCGACCTACACATTGTGTCTGTGTAATAAATGTCACAATATTTTCGCACAAGGACAACACGAGTGTGAATAGCGAGATGCATAAAAGACTGTAACCTACAACAAAGTTGCATATATTGAGATACATATATATTGAAGAATATTGTATTTTTATCGAGGGTATGAGCGACTGCAATAAATTAACTGAACAAAAAAAAATGCCATTGTTTCATTTTATGTTTACCTAATTTTCCAGAATATAATTAAAATTTAAATGGCACAGAAATAAAATTAATTTAATTAAATTAGTGTTGTATAAAGTACTATTGCAGTATATGTACAATCAGATAATTTAAAAAAATACCATTTTAAAAATTGAACAGCTTTAATTTTTAAATAAATTATGTAGGTAGTCAAAGTACCGCATCATGCATTTAGGTATACTGTTGATAGAAAAAAATATTTTTTTAAAAATACAATGAAAAATGACAGATTTTCCTACGTCTATAAATATGAGTGCCGTCAGCTCACCTGGCGGCTGAATCGAGAAATTATCGCAACCTATGTGTTGAAAATAGAATCCAGCATGGCGGCTTAGTGAGAGCGACACCAGCGCCCCTAGCAGGCGATGAAAGACAAGTGGAAACAAAGTGGCGGGGTCGAACGTCAGTAAGTAATAGGGCGGCACACACTAGCAGCAATAAACAACAACATTACAGGGGTATGTGGTGCACTGTAGCGGACGACGAGAGAACTACAGCATGCGGCAGATGCAAAGGTAAGTAATTGGGAAACAGTATGGCTGGTGAAAAAAAAAATGGCAGCCGTAAACTAGTTAGCGGACAAGATGGAATGACAGACAGCCAAGACGGAATGAGATAGCATGACAAAACAACACAGAATGATAGAGGATGAAAATACAAGACGGAATTATAGAGCATAAAGTGCAAAAACAAACTGGCAGAAATAAGATGGCAACGTGCTGACTACCAAGATGGCGGACGGCACCACAGCCCTAAGCCTTTGTCCTCGAACGTAGATACTTACTGAAGATAACATCGTGTGAATAAAATCTGGCTGTCACGGCCTGGTTAGAATTTCAGTCGGACAGACGCGAGAATCAATTTTAAAGGGAAAATGTTTTTATATTTACATATTTGTTGTTTTACTAAAAGGATTTTATTTTCACACAGGGAACTCTTATTGAAAGTTAGTTGTGCGATATAGAATACGATATATACAGAAGGTTACTTTGATGTTTAATTTTCGTAATTTCATTATTACTTCTCTGTTGCAGAGGGACAAGTGCCCTCTCCCAACTAGATTCCAGCATGGACACACCAATGCTGACCATCCCCAAACAAAATCACTGGGTAGGTAGGTGCCTGGCTCCGAGTGGCTTCTGTCTCGAAACACGGTAGATCGGCTTTCAACATTTCGTTCAGGGTGCCTGCGTGTTTGTGTCGCGCGGGGAACCTTCAGGGTCAGGCGGCAGTCGGGCATTGTGGCAGGACTACCTGCCTCTGAGCTGAATCTCTAGTGGTTCGGAAACCATTGTCGCGAAGCGGCGAAGAAAGGGACGCTCCCGCGAATACGCGAACAAACAGGACGCCGCTTGGAAGCAACTGGCAATCCCACGAGGCTGTGGGGGTATCTTCCTCCCCAGAGCGTCGAAAACAACACTGTTGCCAAACTTCAGATCTGATACACAGTGCTAAATGTTTCAGTTATATATAGACACGTCCATTATTCGAGTTGTTATTTAAGGACATACTGTACTGTAAGTTACTGTGCGTTTGACCGACTTCAGTCATTGGTAGGAAATTATGTCTGGCACATCTAGGAGACCTCTCGAGTCAGTGATATTGGTTCAGTGGTCGAGTGGCCAATGCCTTTTAAGGAGATCGAGCAGGTAGGTGACGCTGATTTACAGTGCAGCGGCCAATGAAACAATGGACTGTGCTCACTTGTTTACAAGGTAGTGGAGTCTAATCCTCTGCACGTCTCTACTTACACGTATTTTTAATATTTCTGATATCGCGCGTGCTGACCAACTAAACAGTACAAATGACGGCCCGGGCACGATTAACATAAACATTACACAAATAGAGTTATAATAATAATGATATTAAACACACACAAAACTAAAGCACAGTAGCCCTGCTTCAACAGCTAAATCACCTACGATGTTCCTTTGTTTATAATACCATTTTTACTTCTGTAAAAATTAATGCTTGAAAGGTTGCCGTCATGTTTTCATTAAAAAATATTCTACTCAAATGAGATTTTGTAATACATACGTGCACATATTACCGATAGTATTTGTAATTTTTAAGGGTTTTTTAATAATTTAATTTTCTTGTGTTCTTTCGTGGCCCCTAATATATTGGTTCATTTTAATAATATCCGGTGATTGCATTTGTTACCAAACGACCACATTCCGAAATGATATGGGATTTTCTTGGCTAGTTAAGCTATTTGGGTTGTGTGTAACTGCGCTTTTGTTATGGGCACAGAAATTATGTATGCTAGTACACGTGCCTTTTCACATTTAATGAGTTGTTTATCATTGCAGACAGTTTCAGATACGGGTTTGTCTCTCAGCGACGGACTGAAGGATAATCCTATGGACTACCACCGCCTGACACACATGTAATCACCAAATAACAAACCATGTAAATAAAAAAAGTAGTTAAAAATAAAAATGTTCTTGCACATTTTAAGATTTTTTTTATTTGGTGATTACATACAGGTCAAGTAGAAACCCGCAGTTTAGTTAATGTTGTAATTTTTTTTCCTTTGTACGACTTAGTATGACTGCAGCAAAACAGAAAAATGTTATACCTAACAAAAAATTATTCAAAAAATATAAAGTGTAAAAATTTTTTTATTCGAGGAAAATGGCATTATAGGCTGTTCAAGGTAAAATGAGCACTTTTGAAAGCCCTGCTTAGATCTACTTGTATACACGTTGTGCATTCCTCCACCTTATATAAAATTTACATTGCCATGGGCCTCATCGCTTTATTCACGTGTCGGTCAAATTAAATTGTGAAATTATTAAGAAAGGAAATACTTTACAAGTCTGCTCATTTTTACACTTCCATGCATTAAAAAAAAAAAAAAAAGCTAAAGTAATAATTTTAAGTTATTACAAATGGTTACATAACATTTTTTATTCGACGTTAAAATGTGGAACTACTTTCCATCTATCGTTACCAACTTTACTGGGCGAATGTCACTCAGTGCGCCCATTACGATATATGCATGCAGGGGCAGTGACTTTTTTTCAAAGGTTCATTCCTAAAGTGCTAACTTTAGCGTGAACAGCCTTTACATACAATGCGTACGAGTTGAACAATGTTTGGTACAATGATAAAATAATTAATTTTTCGGGTCCGACACCCATAAGATTCGTACCATCAAACGCGGAAAACAGCTCCAGACAGCCGATCCCCTTGCGTTCGCCTGAAATGGGAATGGCAAACTACTTGGGAAAAACCACCCACAGCGCAGCCGGTTGGGATCAAGCCCACAACCACCCAAATATGGTCCAGTTAGGCAACCTCATAAAAAAACACTTTCAGTAAACCAAGCACGATCAAGTTATAGAAGAACTCGAGGGGGAAATTTTAAATGTTTCAAAAGTCGCTGGAGTTTGCTATCAATTTTCGAGTACTGTAGTTCTAAAACCACGTCAGTGCCAGATCTTAATTTTTTGTTGTATTTTTATTGTTTCAACAACCACAAGTTACAAATAATTAAAAAAGAAGTGTCTAAGTTTGAAAAACATAGACATAGGGGCAAATGTTAGGAGTCAGTGAATCTTTCTGCTGTGCCCTCGTGAAGTGAGGAATGAAGAACGATAACTACGGCCACCTGCTCTTCGCGAAAAGATTTACACGCAGGCCATACTTCAACTTCTTACGTGTACACTTGCAAATTTCCTTTGGCTATTGGCCACGTGTCTGAGTAAGAAGACATTTTATACTCGACTGGGCCAATCAGGTGTAAGTTACCACGGCACTGAAAGTCTACGAATGGCTGGCAGAGAGGTACGACGCGTGAGAGTTGACGTCCTCCAACCACAAAATTGTTTCTGAACTAATGTGCTTTGCAGTACAACTAGTCCTGGAATATTTTTTGCGGAAAAATATTGGCAAAGCCGAATGCTCTTCTCGACATACAGACCTGTTGTTTTTTTTAGCAACTACAACAATTGTAGGTCGTGTTATAGGAATAAGGTGCAGAAGTGGTGTAATGAAGTATGTGTACAAAAAAAAACAGGAGCGCCCCGCGAAGAACAACACTACCACACACTACGCCGAAAAAATTGATTTTCTGTCGATGCGTGATACTGAACATGGGACCTCAGAATCAAGCCTAAGTATCTGGTGAACTCATAATAACGATACATTTTTTAGTTTCTAAGCTTTTCACACAGGAAACAAAACACAGAATGCGCCTCCGCCGATATGCAGTCAAGAGTAAGTAAGTATACAAAAAAATGTGCACCCTGGAACAGGCTGCTTGCAATAATATGCAAATAAAAATGTCCCCCTGCAAATAATAAAATTTTCCTATTGGTTTTATTTGATCTCTAAACACAAACATGCTACATACTTTACAACGCCTTCTCAATTTTTTTTTTAACACGCGGTAGCTGAGAACAAAAAATGTTTTATTTGTTTAAATTTACAAAATTTTAACTTAGGATATGATTTAAAACAAAAGGTTATTTATTACCAACTCTTAGTATCCCTTGTATTTTAAGCACAATATAACCTACAAAACGCAAGTTTTAATATAACATTCCGAACACACTCTGAGATGGCGTTTCATTCAAGAGTTTTCTTGGATATTTTGAATACGGCGGGAAGAAAACTTGCCTTGTTCTCTTGTTCTCAGAACAAAGTTAAGTTGTTTCACGTGGCAAATGTGGTTGTTGAGACACTCGGGGTCACGTCTGCCAACAGGCTGCTACACCCCCCTCCCCCCCGGCTTGCTACGCACACTTTTACACGTTCGATTCCTCCGTGACGCATCGCTATTTGCGGACTCTCATTTAAATGTAAATTCGATCACGCTAGTTGCAGAACATTCCCCTCGGCAGCCCTTAGCAATAGGCGGCTGGAGCTGACAAACGAACAAGCCACCGGCGGGACATTAATAAAATGGGCGGGTTACAAATCGCGCGAGGCAGGGGGGAGATGAAGTTGAAAGAAAATTAAGACGTTCAAATTATCCGCTGGTGGCTATGTTTATTTTACCCCATGAAAAATCTCTCCCCCTCCTCACCCTTTTCACTCTCGCTCACACTCTCTCTCATTCTATCTCTCACACACACTATCAGATAATCGCGATCTTACGATGTGAGCACAGGTAACCTCACACGCCCTTGGATTGGACAGCTTTGCGTGCCAAAAAAAAAGAGTAATTATTTGCCATCCGTAAATTAAATGGCACGGTTAATATGTTGCGAAATGCACCAATATAAAATTGGCATTGAACGGAATGTTAAGGGGAGTTTGTAAATTACAGGCATTTTTTTTTCCACCGCCAATAATCTATTTTTAATGATTTTAATTTCATATTTTGGGTAATGTAATGAAAATTTTGCGGACGAGGAAAAGGACATGTATTTGTTATTTATATGTTTATGCATTCTAACATTGTTTCATTAGCAGAAAAGGTACGTATTACCATTTTCAAAAAGCTTTCTTCAGCTTCATAGTTTTTCAGTCGATAAGGCCCAGAATAAAATATTTTCACCTAAAACCATAAACCAAAAATACCTGTAAAGTGTTCTTTTCCTCTAGATTACGAGTTCAAAAATACATATAAGGTGTTATTTTTCTCTAGAATATGAGTTCAAGTAGTTCAACAATTTTCAATATTTTCAAAATATTTCAATATTATTCTCTTCCATTGCATGTACTCATTAGTTGGCAGGGACCGCGGTGGCTTAGTGGTTAGCATGCACGTCTCCCACCACGGTAAACCGGGTTCAATCCCCGGCCGGGTCACTCTTGGATTTCGCATGTGGGAATCATGTCATACGATGCCGCTGCGGGTTTTCTCGGGGATATCCCGTTTCCCTTCCAATCATTCCTTCCAATATCTTCAGCTCTTGCATTCCTCTTCTTTTTCTCACGCTCTGTCATTCCGATGTTATTTTTTTCTCATGCTCTCTCATTCCCCCCCCCCGTCTCTCTCTCGCCCGTTCTATGCCTTAGGGTTTTCTCATATTCCTTCCGGGTTGCCTTTATTTTCACTCTCTTGTCTCCCACTCTTGCTTTTCGCGTCCTCCATCGCCGTCGACGTCGTCTGCTGTAGGCAGCCATATTTAATTCCCGCCGCCAGACGACGACAGCTGTAGGCGGCCATCGTTGATTCCCACGCCCGCCACCAGCGTGTGATAAGTTCTTTCGTTTTACGTCCTCCATCTTTAATTCCCACGTCTGCCGCCAGTCGGCTGCATGACGATCGATCGCTTTTACTGGCGAAAGACCTCCATGTCGCCAATGAACCTGGATCTCTCTCGACGTATGTTTCTCCTACGCACAATACAGAATCTTTACTGGACGTGACTCTGACATCAAGAAAGGAGACTAGACTGGTTACGAATTGTACAGTAACTGAGGACTCATCAATTGATAATCGGTTTATTATGTACGAGATTAACTATACACCTAGCCCCAAAGAAGGTGGTGAATTGCCGCGATCAAGAATACATTCATAGGGGTGCAGATTGGAAGAGATTCGATGAGGTACTAATGGATAATCTCCAGAGGTACCAAGTAGAATAGCGGAAGATCTGCACCAAAGAACACTAGAGTTGGCGAAAGGTATCCAAGACACATGTAACAGAACACTACGAACTTCCAACCCTGGTGTCCCACCAAACAGATGGTGGGATGAAGAACTAGAAGAGATGAGAAGAAAACTGCGGAAGATAAGAAGATACCTAAAAAGAAGCAGACATGAGACTCAGCGCCTAAGTATGGTTGATGAATACAGAAATCAGAAGAGGACATAAGCAAGATTTCTAAAGGATAAGAAGAGAGATACTTGGATAAATTTTGTGACCAAGAAAGGGAATGAGGATCCATGGGGGTTAGTGTATAAAATACTCGCAAATAAAGTTAAGCATAACCAGGTCATGAAGAGCCTAAGAATCCAGGGAAGAGTGATGATCAATTAGCAGGAAAATGCAAAAGAACTCATCCAGGCTCTCCTGCCAGAGGACAGCAAAGAATGTGAAAAAGAATTACATCGCACGAAGAGAGAAAAAATGACACAGTTGCCAGACACTTCGAATACTGCATATTTTGATTTAGAAGAACTTGACAGAATAGTGAAGGAGCTGAAAAATATGAAGGCAACTAGACATGATGGGATAACTGCTGAAATAGTTAAGATTGTGTACCCCAGGATACGAAAGGACCTACTTGCACTGATGAACGATTGTCTACATAATGGATGCTTCCCAAATATCTGGAAAAATGGAATTCTCAAGATCTTGTATACAGGAAGAAATAAAGACCCAACAAACTCAAAAACATACATACACCTTACATTATTTCCGGTGCTCAGAAAAATTCTGGAAAACTTAGTAATCCAAAGATTACTACGGTTTCTAAAAGCAACCGAGGGACTCCATAAGCAACAATATGGTTTTCGGAAAGGCAGAGGCACAGAAAGAGCTATGCTTGATATGGTTTAGAAGGTAAAATCCTGTCTACAATCTTATGTCTTGGGAGTTTTTTCAAGACATAAGTGGAGCCTGCGATAATGCATGGTGGCCAGGAGTGCTTTGGCAGCTGTAAGAGGAGCGCCCAGCTAATATTTATGCGATATTAATGAATTACTTTGCGAACAGACTAAGTTAGTACAAAGTGAACAACATATGTGTACAGAAGACAATGTCTAAGGGATGTCCCCAGGGATCTGTCCTACGACCTGTTTTGTGGAACATCCTCTTTGATTCACTACTGCATTTGCAGCAGACAGAAGAAAGTGATTGCCTACGCCGATGGTGCTCTTGTGATAATTACAGCAAGGAGCCGAGCTGAATTGAAACACAAAACAGAAGAAACATTACAGAAGATCGAGAGGGAAATATAGTCCAGTTGGAATTCTCTGTTGAGAAAATCAGTGCAATGCCACTAAAGGGAAGACTTCAAAGATCGCCAACTATAAAACTTAAGGGAAGACCAGTGCAAATAAAGAGCACAGTTACGTATCTTGGAGTGGTATCGGATAGCAGGCTACGCTTCCAGTATCACATCAGGTACCTCATGGATAAAGCTGTAAATTTTTCCACGGAGATGAGAGCAATGTACACATCATTATGGGGACTTGGATATAAAACCATGATAACATTGTACAAGAGTGTCTTCCTGGGAATTTCATTGGTGGGTTGTGCAGTATGGTATGAAAAAGCAAGATTAGTGCATACACAGACACTTCTACTGAAGATGCAGAGAGCTGCATTGCTTGCGATTACAAAAGTATACAGGACAACATCTACTGAAGCATTGCAAGTGATAGCTGGAATGATCCCCTTCGATATGTTAGTAATAGAACGAGGAAGCTTAATGAATGAAACTGATTGAAGAACTGCATCTGCGGCAAGGAAGAATGAAGTCAGAAGAGAGACGCTGGACCTATGGTATGCCTCGGAGAAGGGGAGAACAACATACAGAATATTCCCTGACATAAGGGATAAGTCTGTCATAACTGGATCACGACTGATTATCATCTGTCACAGATACTAATAACACATGGAAATTACAACACAGATCTAAAGATTTAGCTTAGTAGATTCCCCTCTCTGTAGGCTATGCAACACTGAAGACACGATGATATATGTACTACAATATTGTCCTAAGATCGAGGACTTAAGAATTGAATACTGTAGAAGACTTAATATTGAAGAAAATTAATGTGACTTACGTGATATAATGTCCAACAAGAGAAAGGCAAAAATAATGGAGGGATATGCAAGGAAAATCTCTATAAGATTAGACGAGTTTGATCTGTGTATACAAAATAATCTACAAGAAATGAAAGATTCCTGAAAATGATACCACACCCTTATACTTACAAAGAAAACCAATATAAAAACTTTGATGCTGGGAGCGGACCTGCTCAACTAAGGTGGACAAATGTAAAACCGCTATATAAATTTTGTGGTGGGAGCAGACCCACAACACAGTCTGGGTAATCCCAGTGCAAATACGTATAACTTTCAAAGGATTCGTCAGAAGGCAACTGATGAGTTTTAGGTGCTNCAAACTCTGAAGAAGTTAGAAGATATGATGCAGATGTACAAGGAAAATTAACAACGGATGAACAATGACGTAAGCAAGGAACCAGGATAATACAGAGTGGAAATATATGGACTTGGCAATAGAACATGGAACAGGAGAATTAAATGACGAGAATCCAGACTGAAAGAAGGTATTTGCGGGCGGTCCAAAGGCCCCCCACCTACAGTTGCTGCCGAACGAAGGGATGGATATAATTAATATACTGTAGAACCGCTATACAATTGCTTAGAAAAATAGAGTAGACTTATAAACATTAGAATAAAGCGAATAACCCCCCGGTTGCTGGGAATGTCAGGGTGGATGGCAGGATCAACTGCATCACACTCACCCTCCGAGCAACTTGCCAATAACATAAAATATAGTTTTAATCATATACAACAATAATCTAATAAAGGGTGATAATATGTAAAGTAATAAAAAAAAAGTTTAAGTTATGTGGCCCGAGAGAACCCTAGGAAGGAAAGTTAAAATATAGAAAACACAATGATATGTTAAACGAAATACTTACACCCCTGCATTATCAAGAAAGGGCATAGATGCGGGGGTGAAAAGAAAAAGATAGCATGTCTGGCTTGTAGCTGGACACGAAAAAAAATAGTATGCTGCTGTAGGTGGCCATCTTTATGCCCGGGCCCGCCACCAGAGTGTGGGAGGTCTTATCGTTTGCAGCTAGGAGCGCTGGTATCGAAGCGTTCATTATGTGTGTGTGGGTTGGTTCACCCGTCGCCTGCAGAGGCGCGCTAGCATCGGGGAATAGAGTTCTAGTGGTAGCCGCCAAGAGCACTGGGAATTTTTTCAATTGTTTGTGAACTCCAAAAATGCAGGAGACGTGCGGTTTCGATCGGACCACCCATCGGTCGCCAGTCTGGCGTCTAGACCACAAGATCACCATTGCATGGGAAGTATTAGAGTATAAGAGAAGAAATATTGTATGTATTCCCATCAGCCTACACTCACCAGAAAAAAAAAAATTTGCCATCGCGAACTGAGGAGGTTTTCTCATATTCCTTCTGGAATCGCCTATGCTAATGATGTCAGTTGTGTCTCATGTTCTGTCATTCCACCTTGTTTTGCTCATATTATTTCTGGTCTCCTTTCACCTGACATCCTGGTGGACTAGTATCATGCTCTGTCATTCCATCTTGGTTTTCTCATATCCCGTCTGGTCCCCTTTCACCTGGAGTCCTGGTGGAGACGAGTCTCATGCTCGGTCATTCCACATGCGCTGCACAGAGCGAAGCCTGCCCACGCACGCTAGCCTAGAGTCGCAACATGCGCGCTCGTCAAGTACGCCCTAAACCCAATTATAAGCGTAGTTGGCTGTAATGTCCGAACTGTCGTGCGCGCGCGCACTTCTGTGTGGCTCCCGGATCCCCGACAGGACGCCAGGAGTGCCAGAACCTACAATACATTGCACCGCGAGCGTCAAGTACGCCCTAAGCCCACTTATAAGCATAGTTGACTGTAATTACTGAACTGTTAAAGGTACAGCCACCAAATTCATAACATAAGCATCACCCCCGACGACAAAATGGACCGCAGGATCAAGTATGGTCTAAGCCCAATTATAAACGTAGTTGGTTGTAAAATTACCGAACTGTTTAAGATATAGTCACTAAATTCATAACGTAGTCATCGCCCCCGACAATGAACTGGGCCGAAGGGTCAAGCACAACTGAAGTCCAATTATAAGCATAGTTACCCCCATTTTCGACCCACCGATGCTATAGACACCAAATTCATATCATAAACATCACCCATGGTGAAGAACAGGGTGGTAGGGTCAAGTAAACTTTAAGTCATCTTATAAGCATAGTCGACCGACATTTCCCACCCACCGAAGCTATAGTCACCAAATTCATAACATAGCCATCACTTCCAACGAGGAAAAGGACCGCGGGTCAAGTACACCTTAGGACTTCGTATAAGCATAGCTGGCTGCAATTTTCAGCCCACTCAAGCTATAGTCACAAAATTCATATCATAGGAATAAACCTTCGATGACAAGCAGGGTGATAGGGTAGGAATACTTAAAGCCCCGTTATAAGTATAGTTGGCCGACATTTCCCACCCACCGAAGCTACGACCACCAAATTCATACCACAGACATCTGTTCCGACCGCAATCTAGGATATAAGAACAAGTAGACTTCCAGCACTGTTATAAGCACAGTTGGTCAGTATTTCCAATCCTTTGAATTTCGGCAACATGTAACAACCGTCCACGCATGTAAAGAAAAATAAAGGTATACATACAAGTGTGTGGCAAAGTTACCATTGCATGTAGGAGTGTAGAATCTGAAATATCACACATACGCATCGGCCTGCACGCACTCGACAATCACGCACCGCCGCCCTTGTAGTCTGCTACCGCAGGCGTATACCAACTCAGATCCCACCAGCAACTGCTAGCTTCCCTCCAACCACCGACATCCAGGCTGTATATATATATAAATGTGAAAATATATAAATAAATAAACTTTAGCATGGGTAACATACAACAAACAAATATATGCGAAAAAATCAAAATATAAACAAATGCGCTGCGAGCATTATGTACATAGTCGTGGGGAAACTGTAAAATTCATAAAAAGTAGTATAAACAAAAACCATCAGTCCAACATAAGGGTCGGCAGCTTGAGTCATCGTTAGCATGGTTAACCCTTAACAACCAGCCATATATTGAAAAAAATAAAGGGGTACACAATTGCACCGATAACAAGACATGCATACTCGCCATCTACATCGTTGTTTGAGATGTCAGTGTTTGTTTGATAGCAGTGGTGAACTATATCTGCATGGTGTTAGATGTTGCGGCTTTACTCCTGCAATGGGTAGACCATCACCTGGATTTCAGTGTCAGTATTGTTACAAAATATTTAAGCATAGTCGTAGCATGCGTTGTAATGATAGGAGTACTTGTGTAAATAACCCTGATTGTATTAGATATCGCTGCGCCAAGTGTGGTCGTTCCTATACGAGAAATTCCACATTAGCAAAGCATTCACGAGTATGCAAAGGTAGTGCTCGAATGGGAATAAAGGCCGTATGCCGTTTCTGTGGTCAAGTATTTACCAGATTTCGTTATGTGCGGCAACAAGAAATGAGGGTATGTTCCAAGAGTCCTACATTGAATCTATATAGTTGTACAGTATGTCTTCGTTTGTTTAAGAATGACAATGCACTAAGGAAACATGTGATTATTTGCAATTTTTCCTTAATTCGAACACGTCCCGAAATTCTTCGCCGCAAGCTATTTTGGAAGAGTGTACAGAACATCGTCACCAGTGTGTATACTGCAAGAAGAAATTTACTTTAATTTGCAATTTGAGAAGACATAAAAAAAACACTTGTTTGGGAAAAACGGTTAAAAATAAAAATTGTTGCGATAAATGCCACCGTGTGTTTACTGACCTTATGCAGATTGAAAAACATTCGTTAGCATGCGAACATGGTGTTGCGGTGGAAATCTCGCCAGCTACTGGATATCGCTGTCGCTTTTGTCGGAAGTTATTTACTTTACGATGTAATATGTATCGTCACATGAGGAGAAATTTTTTAAAGAACCCCGAGTGTGATGTACATCGGTACATGTTGCGTGGTCATTTGTTTACAAGAAAATCTACATTAGTGAAACATATGTTAAAGTGTAAACGCAATTTATCGCAGTAGTGTTTGTTTTTTTCACGAGTTCTGAACATACTTGTGGGTAATGTGTGTGCGATTTTGTACTTCTGTATTCTTATATATTCTTTGATGTTTTAAGGATGTAATAAATAAGTTTGTGATGATCTTATAGTTTTTTATTTGGCGTAGACCCTAAGGTATTGTTTGGTTGGTTTGAAGTGTGGTAATAAGATATATAAAGTAATTCTATATATTTTTTCTTAGTATGTTTACTAGTTTTTATTGAAATGATTACACAAGGGCTTTCTAGTTTTTCCGAATGAATATGTGGTTACAGTCCGCACGGAGTGTTTTCCGCTATGACTTCTTGTTGGGGAAAGATGTTTGGGAATGGAGCGAGCTGTTGTCAGCGAGGGGTTGGGGGTGTTGTTACTCCTGAACTTGGTGGTTGGAAAGCAATTTAAGCAATGGCAGATTAATATGTATTAGTGTACGTAGCAGAATATGTACACGACTTGTGAAATGTTTGTGTTGTAGGATGTCGCAATGCATACACAAATGTTTATGTCTCTATACACATAAAAAGAGTGTATCTTAACGAAAATTGTTCGGTTACAGAATTTTTTTTTCTGAATTGAATCCCTGTTTGCTAAATGGAGAAAATAAAGTATGGTAACAACAAATATTTACTTTTAATATAGTATGGTGCTTCGCATGTTGTCAGCATTTGGTTTTCGTAACTTCCTAACTCAACCACATCGGTAAACCACGTTTTGTGTTCGTTATTGTTCTGAGTAAAGCGATTATTTCATTTGGAGTAATACTACAGTTTTTTTTAATGTTGATATCTAACAATTATAAAACATTATTTTTGAAAAGGTTTGATTTTAACGCTTTTATTGATATACTGCAATATTGCATGTGTAAGGAAATTTTACTTGTAACATTGTGCTATCGTTTACGAAGCTTCAACCGTGCGATACTACCAACCATTGGTGCACACGCCCACATCCACATACGCACACGAGCGTTTACATTAACATTGCAATTATTAATTTAAGTTTCGGGGTCGGATTCCCCATTAATGTAGGAGCGTGTCTCGATTCACTGATAGTCTCGTGTACACTACTCCGCGCTGTATATATGTACCTTCCCATGCTCGCCGGCTTACAGACGGTAAGCGATGTGGGCTACACGCGGAGATGGGTGCTGGAGGGACCCTCGAGCCCCGCGACTGCCTTCTTCGCCACTATCTCGCCCGAGAGGGTCTCGATTTTTTTTTTGAAACCTACTCTAAAACTCTAAGTGTTAGATGTGAGCCCGTGGTAGGGACGGGGGTTGAGTGCGTCTCAGGGCTAAGCCCCATACGCATACAAGGGAAGGAAATCACGCAAGGAGACTTGCATCGCGGCAGCAAGGGATTGGGCTGCCAAGGCCTGGTTTCGGCCATCACAACCTCCCTGAGTGTACTTATAGCTAACTATTATACTAAGATAAAGGGAAAAACCCGCATAGACACGTAAAAGCCCTTTCGACAGGAAATAATTAAAAATTGTTGCATGCATTATCAGAAAATGCTACAAGAGACAGATGGGTGGAAACCATGCTCTTTATTAATAGGTAGAGAAGATACTAGTAGAGAGGGGGCAGGACATCAAAGAGGGTCTTATTGTGTTAGCTTCGGCCGCTGGGTAGGGAATGTTGTCTCCCCGCCCTGCCACGATTTCCGCGCGCCTGTCGGTATTCAATGGAACTACGCTCGCACCTCGCCTATCCTACCTCCCATTCTTCAGGGAGCGGCCCGGTGTTGCCTCTCTCACGTCTGCTGGTCGACTGAGTTTCTGCGCTGCACAGCGCTCCTAGCGGGGAAATGTCAACACTCTCGCTCGACGGCAGGGAATATCCGCTAGGCACTCGTGAATTCCTCTGGATTTATTCTTGGTTGAAGTATTCCGACACGATATCAGCGTGGTTGTGGGGTGGTATTTGCACGATATTAATTTGAAATCACATCTCTTTAACGCAATGTTTGACAAAGACTACATTACTTTTTTTAATATTTTCCTCTTATTTGACGTTCAAGATGATGGGGTTTAAACAATGGTTGTTAGTGTTTTAGATTCCGTCTGCATCCAGGCTCCGAGCGGTTCGGTTGTGTACTTCCTCCCTATATGTCTGTGTATTTACTCTCGATACGTAATTACTTAGAATAATTTTTTTTTTGTGTTATAACTCTGTAATGGGGTTTAATATGGCAATGACTCTCGTAGAGGTTGGATGTGTAATCACAAATAGTAGCTCAAATGTAATTACCCTCTGTAATTATGCTCTAATTTCCTTCTACCGCGTGTGTGTGTGTGTGTGTGTGTGTATAACGTTATTACGATAAGCTTACCCTGAGTCGAACAAAGGACTAAATCGGTACACACATATTTACCCTCACCGTGATTTGAACCAAGGTCTGTGTCAGTATAAATGTATGTACGCTAGGACTATCTCAATATAAATGTAATTATGTTTTTAACTTGGCGGGATTCGAACCAAGGACTAACCCAATACAAACGTACTTAAGCATTAAATACCCTCGAAGAGAATCGAAGCAAAGTTTAGGTCAGTATAAATATATTTATGTTTGCCTTACCCTCGACGGGGTTCGAACCAAGGACTGGTCTAGTATAAATGTATTTACGGTTTAATTGTCCTCGACGGGAATCGAAGCAAGGATTAGGTGAGTATAACTATAGTTATGTTTTCCTTGCCTTCGATGGGATTCGAACCGAGGACTTGTCCTATATAAATGTATTTACAGTTTAATTATCCTCAATGGGAATAGAATCAAGTAGTACACCAGTATAAATGCAATTATGCTTAATTTACCCATGGCGGAAATCGAAACCAAGCACAATGGCAGACATATAACACACATATATTAGCGATTCACAGCTCAGTTGCGTTTCAGCAGTGGTCGGCGTAGGACGTGTACTTAGTGCGTAATTACTGTTTAATTACTCTCGGTACATAATTATTATCGGTATATGTAATTACTCTCGGTACATAATTATTATCGGTATTTGTAATTACTCTCGGTACGTGTACTTATTCATTACGCAATTACCCATTACGCAATTAACATTTAATTACATCTAATTACCCTCTACGGGTCTCGAACCAAGGAGCGCCTCACCGATCTCGTCAGTTGTGTTTCGGCAGCCGAAGGGGTGAACTTGTGTACTTAGTGTTTAATTACTCCCTGTGTACCTTCCGTCCTTGGACTCGTCAGTAGCTCTGGCGACATCGAGGCCTGCTTTCAGCAGAAACGTATACAGAATTTTTTTTTTTCTTCGGGGATAGAGTTTAGCTATTTCGAGTATAAATTTCTGACACTAAAGGTTCAGCTTTTAAAATTAATTATTGCGCGAGGAGTTAATTTACGTCGTTAATATTGTCAAAGACATTCACATACAACGTGTTTCTTAAACATCGAGACAAACTTCGGCAGTGTACTCCTGACGAAAATATAAGACTAAAATGTAAGTATTCCTTATTTCGTCAAGTGCTTATTAAGGAAGTTGAACGCCCTCTGAAAAATCGTCATTTAAATTGCCATCTGTTTGAATGTTCAGTATGAATCATCTCACAAACGGTTCACCTGAGAGTTTTCCGACCAGACGACATTTTTTGTTAATTTGTGCCAACAACCATTTCTAAAAAGAAGGGGGATGATATTACCGACCGCGTTTTTAGACGTGTAAGATCTCCTTCATACAAAACTCCAATCACCGATTTGTTGCTTAATCATAAGTGGTTTCTGATATTTTCAATTGAACGAATTTTAAAACTCAGATTTTGTGAGCACATAGCTACCTTAGGAATTACTTTAAGGGAATACGTAGTACGTACATTTTTGCCTTATATTTTCGTAAGGAATTGCCTTCCGAAGTTCGTCCCCATGTTTTAGGTTTTAGAAACGCGTGTTATATGAACAAATTGTTATGTAATCGAGGTGTATGGCCTTAAGGAGGGAGTTAATAAATTTTATTCCATAAAACTGACACACATTAATTTTATCTCTCTCCCCACCACCACAAAGTTCACGCGTTATTCACAATCGTAAAGGACTCTCGAAATAAATAAGACCGTTGCTTATTAGGGTCTACAGTAAGTTTTCGGGCTCGACACTGAAACTGCCACGGGACCCAGAAATTTTCCCACCAACGATTATGTGCTAATATCCAACGCCATATTGAATTTAATAGTATTACCTATGCATTATGGTTTTTATATGTAACACACTTTTTTTTTTCAAAGAAAAGAGACATATTTTCCTATCAGTCATATATATGCATTCTTAAAAACAATATTTTTTGCAAGGAATAATTTTTTTAAATAAAGTTATGCATATTCATAATATTTGAAGACTATTGAAGCCATCCTCTGTGTTCTGCGATGGCGTATATTTCCAAGAAACTTTTAAATAAAATGTTAAGTTTTAATATATTTAAAACATATAAGTTATGCATTAAACATTTTATTTTAACTTTCTGAATTTATAGTCACAAGTGTATCGAGTGTCATGTCTGTGTAATCTGATTTTTGAGGCGAATTAGAATATGATGACAGAACTAGCGATTACATACCTACGACTGTCCCCATTGTAGATTTACATATGCGTTAATGGTTTCAAAAAATGTAATTACGTTCATATCACTTTTTCCGAGTTCAAATACGACGTTGAATACTAATTCAGTCACCCACGCCATCCACTCACTACTGGGTTTGATTCCTGGCAATGTCACCCAGAATTTCGCTGTGGGAAACAAGGTTGACATTGGCTTCAGTCATAGGACATAGCACAATTTTAATATTTGGTTCAAGTAACCTCCCATTAATGCTATAGCAGGCAGAAACAGTTCAGAGAGTTGAACTTGCAGTGTTAGAAAATTATTTAAGTAATAACTTGATATATATTTTGTTTGTTGCACAGTTATGTGTCTAGGTAAGTAAGTTTTTTTTTTTTTTAGCTTAAGGGCTGCTGGCAGAGGAGCCATTCAACATATCAGAATCTCAGATGATGTCATAGATGCCACTATGGTACTGTAGGCCGACTTATTTTATACATCAGCCATTTGTCGTCTGCAGTAGGCAGCCATTTTGTGCACATGAATCATTTATATTCTTAGGACAAGGGCTGCTGGCTGAGGAACCATCCACCATCTCAGATGATGCCATAGATGCCACTGTGGTAGTGTAGGCAGTCATCTTTGTTTTGACAACTACTTCAACTTCCTGCTGAGATTGTGGTCAAAATTTTGTCAGTGCTTATTATCATCAACTATTTTTGGTCTTAATGAACTATGCTCCTCGCCCAATCACACTCATAAATAATTAGGGAACAGAACACTACCCAGCATAGTGGCAGAATATTTAGCAGGACATTAGAATTTTAGAAAAATGCATAATAATATCGTAAAGAAAAAAAAAGGTGTTATTTATCTATTTATTTGTTTTTACAGCTTTAATATATTTGCATAATGTAACCTCTTTGCTAGAGTTCATCGATTATTGAATTAATCTCTTGATTGTCGTGATAATGTTTTTCTTTTTGTATAGCAAACAGAAGATATAGTCTGTTAACATGATGGTTTGGATTATCAGACAATAGGCAGGCTCCATAGTCAAATATCTTGTCTCTTCTTTTCACTGTAGGTTCATCGGATCTGTAAGTATGAAAGATTCTTTCTTCTTCTTCTTTCACTTCACCATTACAGGTAGGACCACATTCAGTAACACTATCATCGTCACTGTATGACTGTTCTCAGAGTCGCTATGTCGATAATGTGTACACACTAGTTCTAGTAATTTCTTGTACTCCCACATATCTTCTTCTGTTAACTTTTTCGGTTCCTTGCAAAACAATTCGCACAGTCCTAGATTCCCACGTGTTATGTAATCACTTACCCTTATAATTTCATCAGGTAAAACCTCTATTTCCCTGGGTCCGAGAAACCATTTACCATTATGATTGTACACGCTGCATGTCGTCGCTGTGTAATATGTTAGCTATTGCCAGGCCAGAGTATTGTGTTTGTATCCGCACTTTTGCACTTTACTCTTCTTAGACTACTTTAAGTGTCTGTAGCTATTTTCTTCGGCGATATGTTTACCCACGTGCTTTACTGTCGTCTCCTCTTTATCAGTAACATGTATATTATCCCATTCCCGTTTCGGTGTAGTTTTCTCCACACAATCCACCACCTTTAATATCCACAGCTACAGACTCATTATTCCGTTTATGTTCGCCATGGCTAGTTGCAGGTTTAATTTTCATTTTCGACGTACGCAGTACATGTTTGTCGTGTAAAACTTTCGTGGCTCTGTATGGATCGCTTGTATCGCAGGAAATTCCTGCACTGCCTATCTTTCCTTCACTATAGACATCCGTTTCTCTTCCATCAGGTACCAGTTTCGAGCAGGATGCAGGTTCGGATAATGCTGTGGATAACTGAATCAGAATTAATTTATTCGCCGAATCAGCGGGAAGGCACCAAACCCTTTTTTCTTGCAGCAAAGGTTTAAATGTATGTTGCTTAGTGGCAAGCAAAGGAACACGGTCTTCACAAGTCGTGTAATGTCTCTTCAAATTATCACCTCTATTAAATAGTGTACCACACCTGTCACAATAGAGAATTTTGGAGGTTGGTCCTTTTGAACATTCGCTCTTTTCATGTAGTCGAGCATTGCCACTTTTACTAAAGATCTTGACAAAATAGCAACACTGTTTTCTCTGTAATTTTGTGAGCGAACGGTGAAAGTATGTGAGTATTCGTACTTTACATAATCGGGTTAATAACATGAGCACCCTGCTTCACCTTCGAGTTTACATGAATTCACGCACAGAGACCGAATCCTGCTAATTTAATTCTATCGATTGACTACTATTGATTGACTCCCAACACCTCACAAGACACAACAATAACTGAGCTTCTACATTTCTAAATGTTTACAGCAAATGAAAACAAATGACTTAACAGTATGGCTGTATTCAGCAGAAGAAAACAACTTACTCTTGCGAAGAAGATGCCTGCTTACAGCAGATGCAACAAAATGTACCTATGCTTATTACTATTAAAAATATGATGACATATTTATTTTACCTCATTTAAAACTGTAAGTTCCTACCTGTCTTGGTAGCCTCTAAGGTGCAGGTCCAATTTTCCACGCCAAGGGCCACCAGATCGAAACTTCTCACCTCCACAGAATTTTTTTTAAATTCTGGAAATTAAATAAAAACAGCAGCGCTCCTAGCGGCCAACTCCAGTACCAATATGGCGTTCGATTAATCGCGTGTACGCGTCCCTAGTGGCCAACTCCAGAAACACATACCAGCGCACTCTAGCTGCCATCTCCATAAACAAATATGGTGGTCGAACGACTGGCAACCCCTAGCAACAGCTGATTAAACAAAAGACAATTGGAAACAAAATGGTGGACAAGATTATAAATGGAAGAAACAAGATGGCGGACAGCATCAACAAGATGGTGGATGGTGAAAACAAGATGGTAAACTCAAAAACAAGATGGCGGACTCAAAAAGGTTAAGTACATTCAAGATGGCGGAATACAAGATAGCGGATTCCAATATGGCGGCTGTAACGTAATCCAAGATTACGTCGGCTTCTTAGCTCCTCAGCCCCCAGCCCTAGTCCCAGAGCCCCCAAAACCCCCTACTACTCAGGTGCGTCACATCATAAGGAACAAGAACTCAAGTTTGAATGCAAGGACCAGAGAGACTCTAGCGCCATCTCCAATGACGTCACCGCGCTTCTCATACATCAATGTATGACAGTAGTACATTTCATTACACTATGACTAATAGTTTGGTATTTATGAACAATGTGCGATGCTAGGGACTTTCCCCTCTCACAAATATTGTTCCCTGGTTAACGTAAGAAAAACTGCCAGGGAAAGTAATTTCACTCGCTGAAAAGTAATAACGCATGATGACTGATGAGACGAGTCGTTCTAACGTAAAAATTGTACTTGAGATGGAAAGTACTGGCTAGAAAACACGCGAGGCCACAGACGACTAAGATATGCTGACTATCAAAACCCAGTTAAAACTTCGTATCACCCTTGATGTACTCAATTTCACACCAGGCAAACTTGGAGACACATAAATCTGGTTTGTTTTTTTAGCATATAAGCAAGTACACATTTTCACCACCGGATATCAGTCATTTTGCTGGAAAACGCGAATCGGTGGTGTAGTCGTTAGAATACTCGCCTCTCAACTAGGCGAACCGGGTTCGATTCCCGGAGGGGTCTCCCCCGGATTTTCACATGTGGGAATCGTGCCGGACGATGCCGCTAGTCAGCGGATTTTTTCGGGGATCTCCCGTTTCCCCCGCCCTTTCAATCCGGCGCGGCTCCATTTTCACCTCGCCTCACCCTCATCGACTCTGAAGACCTCGATGCTAAGAGCCGCCCAAATCTCTTCACTCACTCTGAAAGTCTAAATGGTTTAATTCGCATTGTGTGTATGTATAAGGGAACATCAGGGGCAGAGAGAGAGAGAGAGTGAAATATGCTGTATTTCGTGTGTGTAATGTAGTCAATTGTGGCCAAGTGCCTGTGGGTTACTGCTGTCGAAGCACATACCAGAGCGCCGTCACCAGGCACATAGCTTGCCTCGGCTGGGCGCCGCAGGCCCGTAAATGGGTCAAGGACGAGCCGGCAACACGTGCGCCATCTTCGGCCCGGACCTTGGCAACACGCAAGCCGTCAGCGGGTCACGTATGCGATGCAAGGCTGCGTGGAGGGCCTGGTTGCCGTGTCGCCAGGGTTCGATTTACCACTAGGCCCCGGCCTAGGGGCGTACAATGCCAGGGGGCGCACGCTAGAAAATGTTTATGATGAGTTAAGAAAAGTCTTTATTTAATTTTCTTTTATACAGTTTATTAGTGTACGTAATTATTGTTGATTGAAGTAGCGTGTAGTTTTGCAATGGNTGATGAGTTAAGAAAAGTCTTCATTTAATTTTCTTTTATACAGTTTATTGGTGTACGTAATTATTGTTGATTGAAGTAGCGTGTAGTTTTGCAATGGGTTACAGTAGGCGTAGACACGTAGACAGTGGCGTAGAACGTGAGACTCAGGTCTATCGCACGCGCAATCCGTCACCGTAAATCAGTCAGTGATTTGTTCGAATACAGACGGTCCGCACGTCCGCTCTGACTTTTAACATGTAACTTTTTTTTTTATGGTGCGGCGTGAGTTCGTTAAAATTAATATCATCGTGCTTTTAAAATTGTAGTGTCTGTGTCTACAATGAGCCATACACCAAAACCCGAGTGGCGCAGAGTTGAAAAACCAGCGTGAAGAAAAAGTTGAAAGAAATGAAAAAGTTATAAAGCAGATTCCTAAAATAACGTCCTTTTTTCACGCACTGCCGAGTGTGGAATTGTGAATGACAATATAAACAACAGCGAAAATTTACCGTCTGTTTCTTCTGTCACTTCTAAATTCGAGGAAGTTACTTGTGAAACCACTCCGGCACAGGCTGTTTTTGAAAATCAACCTGGAGAGGAAGTAGATTTATAAAGCGGGAGAACTGAAGTTGTTTTCAGTTCGGATCCGGCTTTATGGTATGTAAATGAACAACTACGAGATTATGTGTGCACTAAAGGGGTGATACAAAATAACGATTTAGACTTTAATCAGTCTAAAAGACAATATGCAAACAAAGTTCGTTGTCTGTCCAAGAGCTTGTTTTTCAAAAAACTTCAAAATGGTGAAACGAAAAACAGAACATGGCTGGTTTATTCACCATCAAAATAATGCGTTTTCTGTGTTCCATGTATGCTATTTGTACAGTCTGATACGACGGGTGCATTTTCTACCGGATTCAATGACTGGTAAAATGCTAATAAACGAGTGTTAGAACATGAAAACCGTTTTAATCCTAAAAATAACTTAGGAAAACTAAAACTTAGGGGTGGTTTGAAAGGCCGCGTGGATGTTAAACTTAGTGAGGCACTCGAACAAGAAGTCCACTATTGGACGGAGGTGCTCAAGAGAGTAGTGGCGGCAGTTAAATATTTAACTGTTCAAGGGCTGGCATTACGTAGAACACATGAACACTTAGATAGACTTGTTAGTGGCAATTTCCTCGGACTGTTGCAATTTCTGGCCGAATTCGACCCTTTTATGGCAGAACATTTAAGGCAATACGGTGACAAAGGTTCTGGAAGCACATCTTATCTTTCTAATACAGCATATGAAGAATTTATTGCTCTTATGGCATACAAAGTTAAAAAAACAATTTAAAAGAAGTTAATGAAGCTAAATACTTTGGTATAGTATTAGATTCCTCAACCAGACATTTCACATGTGGACCAACTGACTGTAGTACTCAGATATGTTGCCAATGATGGCGTGCCGATTGAAAGGCTTATTTGTTTTGTGCCAAAAGTTGGACATAAAGCTGAAGAAATTGTCAACACAGTCCTGGGACTCTTTAAGAAATTTAATTTGGACATTTCTAATTGCAGAGGCCAGGCATACGACAACGCTTCGAATATGTCTGGCGTGTATACCGGCGTTCACACTCGCGTCAAGGAACTTAGTTTTCTGGCGGAGTATGTACCACGTTCAGCGCATTCTCTAAATTTAATAGGGTCTTGTGCAGCAGAATCACGTACAGAGGCTGTTTCATTTTTAAGATTGCTGCAGGAACTTTTTAATTTCTTCAGTGCCTCAACGCACAGATCCTAAAGAAAGAGTGTCCTTTACAACTAAAAAATCTATCCAAGACTCGATGGTCTGCTCGTCACGACGCCTGCCGAGTTGTAAATGAAAACAGAGAAGACATTTTGGAAAGTCTGAATGAAATCGCTAATGACAGTGATGAAAGACCCTCAACAAGGAATGAAGCCAATGCTTTAAAAGAAAAGTTGAGTTCCCTTGAGACTACATTCTTGGCGATTTTATGGGGTACCATACTGGAAAAGTTTAATAAGGTGAACATAAAACTGCAGTATGAAACCACAGAGCTAGGGAAAAATATTACTTACTAGGAGTCTCTTTGTGGTTTTCTTCATGAAGTGAGAAAAAATTTCGATGGCTTAGAAAGTGCAACGAGAGGCAAATGTAAGAAGGAGTGCGTAGCAGACTCCCGACGCAAAAGGAAGATACCTACACAGTTTGATGAATATAGTGGACATAGCAGCGATGTTACATTTACAGGATCTGAGAACTTTCGTATGAACACTTTCTACTTTATATTAGATACCTTATATTCCGAACTCAACAGACGTGAAAATAAATATACTAATATTAAAGGACTGGAAGCCTCAGAAATCACCAAAGATGCAAGAGAACTATTGAGTTTGTATCCCGAAGATCTTGAGCCTGTTGTTGTAGATGAGTGTTTACATTTGAAACCATTTTTTGGTGCAAAATACTGACAAAGGAAAACCCAGCATGACCCTAACTGACATCAGCAAAGTTTTGCGTCATTTTGATTCAGTTGACATCCATCCGAACATTGACATTGCCTTAAGAATGGTTCTTAGTGCTCCTGCCACAAACTGCACAGGAGAGGGATCCTTCTCCACCCTTCGTCGCGTGAAGAACTATTGAAGATCTTCAACCAGCCACGACAAGTGGCCATCATTAGCCCTGCTCACCATCGAGGGAAGGCTGACTCACGAGATACCGTACGATGACATCATAGACACATTCGCTCGAAAAAAACCAAGGTGGAAGGCTTTATAAATTGACTTTAAAGGTAAATAGTACTACATATAAAAAACAGTACTCATTTTTATGGTTTCTTGAATTTTTTTGATAGTTTGATCAAGTGCAGTACGCTCCTTTTCAATCTTGTTACACCAGTAAATTTATTATTAAACTAATTTTACAAACTCTCCGATATTCATATTTGAAGGAAACTTCAATATTTAATTTTAATATCAGTTTAATTTGAATGTCAATAATGTATAATGCATACATGTATTTGTGTGTTGATAGTTATCGAACAGATTAAACTTATTTCCAATACCTTGTTGGGCTATTTCATTTACTTAATACACCAAAAATAAAAAAAATTTGATTCTCAAATTATTTTCATATGTGGTCTTATTATGCGATAAAATTAAATTGTCATCATAAAGATTATTTCCTTGAGGAAAATTGCAGGAACCAACCCCCCCCTCCCCCCTCTTCACCAAACCTTCCGATGGTATGAAGAGGGGGCGGCCAAAACTCTTCGGCCTAGGAGCGTCCAAACTTTAAATCCGGCCCTGCGTATCGCAGTGCGTGCACTCGCCAACGCAACACTTAGTTTGAAGCGTGATGGCGGGTTCAAAATACATCAGCACAGAGCATGGACCATATAGTTAGGGCCGCCCGTTTTTCGCGAAAAGATTCCACGACTAGTTGTACTAGAAAACATACTAATTCACAAACATTTCGCGGTTGGATGATTCGAACCCTCGCGCGTCTGAGGTGTCTGTCCGCCAATCACGAAAGTTTAGTGTGCCGGATTAACTTAATTCTGATAGGCCCAGCTAAATAGATAATATATCCTCACACAGACACCTGGTCAATAGCCAGAAGATACCTACCTGCTTGTGTGCACGTGTAGAATGTTGACGTATATCCTACGAGCAAATAAATGGCCCTACTTTTTTTAAGCCCTGCTAAAGTTCTACTTTCAGGATATTCCTCTGCATCAAGCAAACCGAGCTTAAGGGTGTCAGACCCCAAAAAATTAATAATTCTATATTTGTACCAAACAATGTTCAACTCGTACGCATTGTATGTGACGACATTTTCCTAGAATTAAAAAAAAAAATCACATTTCATATATTTTTTAAATAATTTAATCTCAAATACAAAATATTTCTTATTTGCTGCAGCCGTAATATTAAATACTAAGTAGTACAAATGAAAAAATTTATGAAGTACAGTAAACTAATCCCATGGGCTACCGCGTGACACACATTATGTACTTACCAAACAACAAACCACATATACGACAAAAAATGTTAAAAATTAAAAAAATATTTTTTTAATAATATATATGAACTGTTATTTGGTGATTACTTAGATGTAAACAAGTAGCTCACAGAATTAGTTTGTGTGGTAAATATTTTCATCTGTACAACTTAGTTAGTATTTGTAACTAGAATAATTTTGTATTTGATATCAAATTATTCAAAAAAATATACAGGTTAAAATATTTATATTCGAGGAAAATGTCACCACTTACGATGCGTACGAGTTGAACAATGTTTGGTACAAATATAAAATTATTAATTTTTTTTTGGGTCCGACACCCTTATCGAGTCTACAAAATGACACCAAAGGGACTACGCACGCATTCGTGCGCTATCAGTGTAATAATAGTTTGCAACAGAACTATTTCTTATTAGGCATTACCAACACATATATTTTCTCTGCTTTTATACCTATTAAATATAAATGAAATATTATAATTTCTTGATAAATTTGTCGCTATTAGGCCACCTGAGCTATACAAGATGGTGGCCAGTAATTTATATAGTTAAATTATTTAGGTGCAGACTAAGGGCACCTGAGGTTGTTGCGTTAGGGGTAAACAAATACTCGTATTTTCCGTTATTTAACACACCAGGATTTTATTGATCAGAAGGTCACATAGTTATTTACACACACTGGCGAGACTGAGCTCCCCTCTAGTCGTAGCCTGAAGGGCTGGTGGGCAGAATACTATGCGTCAGGGAAGGTTGTTGATGGGAGACGTTTCTCTACTTATCTGTGACTGCGGCTTTTGGTGAGTTGTCTTCGNTTCCGTTATTTAACACACCAGGATTTTATTGATCAGAAGGTCACATAGTTATTTACACACACTGGCGAGACTGAGCTCCCCTCTAGTCGTAGCCTGAAGGGCTGGTGGGCAGAATACTATGCGTCAGGGAAGGTTGTTGATGGGAGACGTTTCTCTACTTATCTGTGACTGCGGCTTTTGGTGAGTTGTCTTCGTTAGTAGCAGAGGCATGGTGAGTTGGGTGGCCCTGGTTCAGGCCCTCGGACTGGCTCTCGTTGGCGTGCTGTACTAAGTTGGCTTTTTCCTGCGGCTTTGACTGACTCTTTCTGAAGACCGGGATTGGTTTCCCGCGACTTCTACTTTCCCTGCGACTCTGGCTGGCGTTCCTGGGTTGGAAAGTGCGTCCTCCTCGTCCTGCTTCCGGCCCGCGTTTTTGCATTCCTCACCGCGGAAACTGCCACTACATTTTCGGAAATGAACTCATACGTTCTCGGTTCTTTTACTGGGTTTGTCTCGGAAATTTACACATGAAGATTCGGCTGTTCCTAGGTTCTCTCCTCGGTGACGTTACTATTGACTTACTGACTGACTGACGTCGCCATCCGGCGCACGGCTACGTCTCTCGGGGAATGGCGCCTCTCGGCATGGGGCTGCCACTCGTTTTCGGGAATTTACTCATATTATCGGCACTGTTCTCGTCACACGACTGTTTACTCCCGATTCGGCTTCTCCCGTTTCGGTTGCATCTATCTCANTATTATCGGCACTGTTCTCGTCACACGACTGTTTACTCCCGATTCGGCTTCTCCCGTTTCGGTTGCATCTATCTCATCTCGCGGTTGTACCGCCGAACAACTCCCGTCTCAGCTGGCGATATCTGCTCCCGAACAAATGACTGCGAACAACTGACTGCCTGGGCCGGGTCCGACTCCGGCCCGGTGATACGACTGCCTCTCGTCTAACTGCCNATGACTGCGAACAACTGACTGCCTGGGCCGGGTCCGACTCCGGCCCGGTGATACGACTGCCTCTCGTCTAACTGCCTTCTCTGTCTCGCATTGTGGCTGCCGAACAATTCCTCGTCAACGACTGATTTCAACTGCTCCGAACGACTGACCACAACTCTCTGATCCCAAACCTTGGCTCCCCCCGAATTTAACCCGCCTCCCGATATATTCAAATTGGCTGTCAGCAGTTTCTTCGAGGGCAAAATTGGAAAAGCCCCTGTGTATCTCACAAGTTTTTTGTATAGGATTTTCGTGTTTCGTCAGCTGCGCGCGCGCGCTCCAACTTGGGAAGGGGGGAGAGGGGGGGTCCGACAAGCGTCTCCGAGGTACCTGTGAGCTGTGTCGGCACTAATTCTAGTAGGGGGTTCCCTTGATTCCTTCCCGCGGACCTATATCAGCTAATTTTCTGTACTTTCCCTGTTTTTTCTCTCGCTTCAGTTCTTCCCCGCATATCCTTATACCTCGGGACATCCCCCAAGGAAATTTCTCAGGGTGTGAATACAGCGTAATGCCTATCCTATGTACTCGTCACACGTCAAATTATAAGTATAAGTTCAATTTAACCAATAATAGTATTGTTCTATTTTAACAGACGTATAAAATGCTTGAGATAAATAGCGCACTTAAGAAACAGCTAAACACGTCATACACGGGGTGATTTTTCAAAGGTTTGTTTTGAAAAGTGTGAACAAATTATGAACAGACTATTACAGTAGAACCTTCAGACCACCATATTTCTTGAGCGAAATTTATTCACAATATTGTATTATTTTTGACCAACGAAATTTTGCGACGAATCTCGTCTTCAATTGGCAGTATTGGTAAATAATGGATTTTCGTACCAGATTGTGATATTGTGCTGAAATATTTATAGGCCTAATGATTTTAAATAGTTGGCATTTTGCTTTTCTTCAAAAAATTTGTTTTTTCGGTCGTAAATATGTGAACTACCTTAATAACTGTCTGCTAGTAAATTGTCACCTTTTCTTTTCCCTAAATTAATATTTTGCGACATTTCTTCGTTTCTGCAGTGTAACTGTTTCTCCATTTGAAATAAACAATGAATGTCCTTAAGAATTTTATACTGCTCTGATTGACTGTTGACCCATGAGCCCGCACAAGAAGTGAAATAAAGCGTATTACAATTTCCTTTGTGTACTGTGTAAGGAACGCTCACGTGCAGTTGTGAATTAAAAGGTTAGGAAACATGGCGGTCATTCCTTGTGCATATGACCTATGTTCTGTGGTTACTGTTAAGCGTTCAACAGTGAACCAAGCTTTAGAAAGAAAATTGGGTAGGGTGCTCGTGCGAGCTGCGCAGAAGCCCCACTCGTCTGCTTCTTCGCGGTGTTGTAGTGGCCAGAGTACTCGCCTCCCACCAAGGCGAACCGTGTTCGATTCCCGGCGGGGTCGCCCCCGGATTTTCGCATTTGGGAATCGTGTCGGACGATGCTGTAGGCCGGCGGGTTTTCTCGGGAATCTCCCGTTTCCCCCGTCCTTTCATTCCGGCGCTGCTCCATTCTCACCTCGCTTCGCCCTCATCGGTTCTCAAGACCTCTATGCTAAGAGCCGCCCAAATATCTTCACTGACTTCACTCACAAACAAAAAGAACGAATCCAGGAGGTTTTGGATAACATATTTCGTGCATGCTATCTGACGAGTGTATTTATGAGACTATCGTTATTGATGGCCAATTTAAGTCAAAACTTTCTTTCTTGCACTCAACTAATTTAAAAATTGACAGATAAACTAATTATCCCAAAAAAATTATTACGGAAATAAGTATGTAAATAAANACTCAACTAATTTAAAAATTGACAGATAAACTAATTATCCCAAAAAAATTATTACGGAAATAAGTATGTAAATAAACTGATGCAAATATAAATTTACAAATGAAGACAGGTTAAATGTATAATAAATATTCTTCAAAAGCTGATTTGATGCTTACGTTTATTGGTTTGGCATATATACTGATAACACATACTACGTATGTTCACAGTATCTGTGTATGTAGTTTTTGCAAGTTTACATNACTCAACTAATTTAAAAATTGACAGATAAACTAATTATCCCAAAAAAATTATTACGGAAATAAGTATGTAAATAAATTGATGCAAATATAAATTTAGAAATGAAGACAGGTTAAATGTATAATAAATATTCTTCAAAAGCTGATTTGATGCTTACGTTTATTCGTTTGGCATATATACTGATAACACATACTACGTATGTTCACAGTATCTGTGTATGTAGTTTTTGCAAGTTTACATGAGTGTAAGTGTGCAGGTTTGCAGGGAGTTGTAGGGGAAAATCATCTGTATTGGACAGAACCTCAAAACAGACTACGGTCACACATAATGAGTTTGCGTAATGAGGTGACATCTATCTTCTAAGATTGACTATACATATCTGTCAACCGCAGGCCAAAGGTCATCGCACAGTCACCAGATTTTCCTTTAGCAGTACTCAGCCAAGTCCTAATTTCATAGCCGGAAAAAATGTGTCGAGGAACAGTATTATGCTAATGATACTAACCACTCATTGAAAGTTATTTTTATGTATATAATACGGTTAGATAACCAATACATTAGACGAAGATTACCCTTAGGCAAGTTACTAAGTGAGAGAGAGAGAGAGAGAGAGAGAGAGAAAGGGGGTGGGGGTTATGGTCCAAGAGCGCAGAACTATATCCACCTCCCCAATATCATGTTACGTAGTGAGTCATGTTGTTCAGTGTCAAGAAATAATAAATAAGTTAGTAACGGCTGCTGAGAGAGGATTTGAGTCATATACAGACACTGTCAGATAAATTATAGCTTATTAGATGAATACCATGGTCTTCCCGTAAGTGTTTATTTCTTATCCTTATTATCATATGCCTAATTCATGTTCATTTAAGAATTTGCTCAGGAATAATTTTGAGTCACTCTTCTTTGGGGTTTCCGAGACACGCGGCTGCCTTCTTGGGCGACAGACTACCATTTGGGCTATTTTGTTCTATGGTCGCGACTCTGTAAAACATTATCTGGCAGCTGGCAACCAATTTGGGCAGGAAAAGAAAACATCAGTATTTATACAGCACTTTTTGTTCTTCACTTTCACCCACGTGTACGTCGACTGTCGCAACATATTTGTACCCTGTCTACGAGGAATGCTATCGCCGTCTTCCATTGCTCCCGGAAGGGGAGAAGTTTGGTTTGTTTACACACACAAAAACACATTATATATATATATATATATATATGTTTATAAAGTCCTCTGTGAAGTGATACGTAACTGCGAGGAATAATGTAACATAAAAAAAATTAGAGAGATTTCTTTATGTGATAATATAAAGGCTAGAGAAAATTAGGTGTTTTTTTTAAAGCCATATCACAGATTTCTGTTCAGTTTTAAAATATTTTGTGTACATTTTATTGAAATTGCAAATTTTGGTGATTTTTGGTTACCTGTAAGTCACACAGGATTTGGTTACTTAGCTTTAACCCTGTCAGTTACAGACAGCGCACAATATTCAGGACGCTGTACATAGGGTTACCAGATAATAAGGATAGAGGAGGACATGTACTTTGAAAAGGGGGACCGTTATTTTAAAAGGAAGACAATGTAAGTTCATTAGCGCCGCAAATAATTTATACTTCATTACATTACATTTTTTTTCGAATATAGCGTAATGTTAGTAGTGTCAAAAAAATAACATTAAATAATGTTACCACTTATGAGTTAACATAAAATATGAAGGCTTAAGAACAAGGAGAATAAACTTGTTTGTTTAAAGTTATTTTACATAAAAAAAATTTAGTAGACACGCCTTACTATAAAAAAATAAATTAAACATTGAAAACAAAATCGTTAGCATAATTTGCATGGTATATCGAAGAACGTATATACTTTTTTTTTATATAATTAACGAAGTGAATGTTGAAAACACAGCTATAACACGATTAAGTGCACAAAAACGAATAAAATCAGAGTAGTTGGTAGAAAAATGGTCTTTTTTATCAGGTAAAAAAGCCGGACATTTTTGATCACCACGAAAAATTCGGCCGGACGGTAAAAAATGCTTAAGGCTCAGCCTCGCCTATTTTGCAGGAATTCCTCCTTTCCGCGTCATAATTTCGGATTCATAGTAATTACTGGCAATGCACGATCATAGAAAATTTACATTTTACGAGTTTTTTAAATATTATTGTGCTTTATTTTAATCGTGTGTTATCTGCTAGATGCAAAATGTCAGGAACATATTTATATTTTATCAATAAGTTCCTGCCTTTTTGCAAGCCGGAAATAACACACAGTGAGAATTAGATGCAAACGTATTAAACAACTAGTAAATTATAAATTTTCTTGTAATCAAACGTTTCCAGTAATACGTCTGTAACTGGAATTATGACACGAAAACAAAGATTGTCTGCGTAATAGGCGAAGCCGAGCTTTAATAAGGATCGCATGTCTCCCTTACGCAGGACTTCTGGTAACCCTAGCTGCGCAGGATGTGGTTCAATGACTTACGTCCCTCACCTATTGGGAAACAGCATTGGTGTTGAGACAATTTTTCCGTATCCTCAAAAAACGACTGGCGCAAATAAAGCACAATAACTTTTTTTTATTAATCCTGGTATTAATGACGGAGCGTTGTTCTAGTAGTAATACGGCTGCAAGCAAAAATTAGGTTCGTTGCAACGTCTGGAATTATGTCTCTCTCACCGAAAGAATTAAGGGGAATTCCTAGCAAAAAATTTTTTAACGCCTCGAAGTTACGTCTGATTATAAGAAAGCAATGCCATGGACCTTCCCAAGATGTCGACATGCGTTCCCAGGAAGCTGAATTTCTAACTAATTATACCTGTGACAGTAAGCTTATTTTACACGCGGTGAAAGCCATTGGTTTAAGAGGTCTCCCTAGTTCTCATACGGTCTCACTGTATGCTGCTGTTTGTATTTTAATTTTTAAAAAAACTACGTAATATTTTGGTTTAAATTTTTTTTTTAAGAACAGGAATGAAAGTCGATATTTTGTTGGCAATTAATAAACTTAGTTACTGAAACGTAAATGTTGTCGTTGAAAAAAAAATGTCGGAATCAGGAAAATTAGTTGCAAGTAGCCCTTTGTTTACGATATTTTTTCTTCTTGAAAATAGTGTTTTAAACTATAACGTCAATGCTGCGTCTTTTCTGAACAAGTTGGCGTATTGAAAACCTGTAGTGACCGCTTAACATTCTAAGGAAAAAGAATACGCGCGAAGCTGGTTTGCGCTGTTTTCCATCGCCGTCACAATGCTTCCTACGGCTGGACATCACCTTAAGGCCGCCGTCTACCCGGAACTTTTTCCCACGTTTAGGCCGAGAAGCGCGGGAGCGATAAGGGCGACACTGCCACGCGCATCAAGTACGCCATCGCCGCTAAGCGCAAGGCTCTGAACTGGCGTGCAGTGTTCTCGTCGTGCTGCGTGTACCTATGGGACTTTCAGCGGTGACCATATAATTTTATTAGTGGGAAGTCTTTAGGAAGGTTCAGTGCAGGCCCCTATAGTAGTTTTGTATGTATCTGATGCGTGCATTTTGAGCTACAGCGCCTTGGAAAGGCCGTTTTTAGCGGTTTTGGAGTACTCTGAATTGATGTTTCTAACGTACGTGATATTTTGAAAGTACTTAACAGCTCTCGTCTGAAGTGTGTGTTCTTTTCGTAGATCAGCACGTTGGACGCACGCTTAATAGTTTCGTTGAAAAACGGCATTTCGAACACTCTGCAACGTAGTTCAAGCGCCAGGTAGGCGAGCGCCTTAAGGAATGTACAGTTTTATCACTAGGAAGGCCCCTTAAATTACACAAGCCACATTACTCCTTTTTCTTAAGGAAACTGAACAGAATATATTTCTTAGGATTAAAGTAAAAAGTGGCGGATGTAACAGTTTTTTACCTTTCCTGAAAAAAAAATTAAATTCCAAGAACATGTATTAACTGAGGTACACGTGTACGCGAAAAAGCTAATTTTAAATGCCGTATTTTACTGGGGTGTCCCCTTAAAGTTGTCTGGCAACTCTACGGCCCGTCCGTGCCTACGAGTGTGCTCAATACACGTGAGTGCCCTTCCGTGTCACGCGTCTATAGACAGACTGATGCAGCCGGGCTCATCATTACTAATAACAGCTGAAGGTCAGACATAAGGCGTGGCTGTGTACGACGAGAACCAACGCCGAACATTAGCATGCACGCGCTCTCGTTGCGAAGAGCCTGCGTGCCCTTCACAGGGATAATTACTCGGCTTTGACAGCTGGCACTCCTTAGCAGAATGCAGACCTCTGCTCTAGGGTATCCGTCAGTAGCCCTAAAGTCAGCAGCCCTAAATATTTTAGGGCTGCTGACTTTAGGGCTAGTGACTTCGGGACTAGTGGCTTCAGGACTAGTGACTTCAGGACTAGTGGCTTCAGGACTAGTGACTTCACGACTAGTGACTTCAGGGCTTCTGCCGCGCGCCCGACCTCTGTAGACTGTTAACGGTTATTTAAACACTTTTGAAAAGAACCTTTGAAAAATATCACTGCCCCCATTTGTATGTACTTTAAAAGGATTAGCGACTGGCAAGCGCCAAGTAAAGTTGGTAACGACGGAGGGGAATGTAGTTCAATGTATTAACGTTGAAATAAAAGTGTTCGATAAAAATGCGTGAATACTAAATGGTTCATTTCTTTTTCTGTTTTTTTAACGCATATAAGTGTAAGAACAGGCAAATTCGTAAAATATTTATTTTTATAATAATGTCACTGTTTCACTTGACTGGCGCGTGAATAAAGTGATCAGGCCTACGGCAGTGTTAATTTTGCATATGGTGGAAGAATACACAATGGGCATACAAGTAGATCTTAAGCGAGGCTTTCAAGGTGCTTAGTTTACCGTGAACAGCCTATAGTTGCATCGGGTACAAATATTTCTCTATGGATTCCCACAGATTAGGAACAATACGAGCACAGCGCTTTGAAGTATTTTCAACATCATAATTGTTATTCCTGACAGCTGTTTAAATCCCGAAACATAACACATGAAACATGTAGTACATTCAAATATTTTTTGGGCCTTTGCCTTGTGATAAATACCCACTGTCCACTCACGATCCTACACTTTAATTTATTGGAAGAACTTTATAACTATAAAATTACATGCGATGGATACGTGCATGATGTTACGTGCATAATACTTGGCATTGTAAAATTGACTATGATATGTGACACGCCGGCCAGTTACACCGTGCTATTAAAACCCGAATGGACTCAGTGAAAACGAAACATATGGGTAAACTAATTTATCTACATATCCTGCAAGATGACTTTTTTTATATTAAAACAGATTCCCCTTCGCACTTTAGTAATATTTTTCGTGGAAAAGTCTGAGCAAATGTGTAGTAAAAATTGTAACCGGAAGCTTATTTATAGCAAGTCGCCCTCGCAACATGATTACAGCATAGAAGGTGTATCGTATTTGTATATATTTAATTTTCCAGTTACGTAAGTATCCCTATATGCCAATCACTTTGTGTGTAGGCTGTACGATGCTTCCTGTGCCATGCATTTCATCCTTGAACTAGCGCAAGCTGACAGCCGAAAAAAAAAAACAGGACCTTGTTTACGATAGAATGAAAGCTGAAGCTTTATTAAAGAAGACCATCATGGAACGACTTGAGCATGACGTTGCATCTGTACGCCAAGATGTATGAAGTGATAACAATTCTCCCGTGCAAACACCGAAATGCAAATGTCCGTACCTTACCAAATAGTGTACGCGTTAGTAAACGCCGTCTGCTATATAAATAAGGTCAACAGTACGTCATATTATTTTTCCGAAGATGCAAAACAGTGACCGGAATTGCATTTGACGTAAATATTGAATTCTAGTGCAAATGTAGGACTTTCAACTAACCTCCGATCAACTGTGTAATTCCCGGTCAGCGACGCTGCCGTCACAAACGAATGTTTACTCAACGATGGTAACCCTGTGAACTTTGTTTACACTATGGTGTATCATTCTATCGGGTCCGCTAACTGGGCACTATTATGGTAGCTGGCAATGTTTCATACAAAAAAAAAATGCAACAAGATTCACTCATTCTGAACTTTATAAAATAACAGTATAAAACAATATTGCGTGCGCCTTTCCAAGTGTAAACATCTGCCTTCGCATATTAATCATAAATGGTCACTAATTGCTCAGCTGGGCATTAATTTTCTCAGCTGGTGTATATAAAAAATTCCTGCAGAACAACTACGCAACAAGGCAGGTTGGATGTTGTATCTCTACTAAATAAAGAAGCAGACGTGTTTAGTAAGAAAACATTAGTTTTGAGGATCTGAGTCAAAGACTTTGCAATTACAAAAAGAAAGGGAAAACTTTTCAAATNGTTTTGAGGATCTGAGTCAAAGACTTTGCAATTACAAAAAGAAAGGGAAAACTTTTCAAATACAAATTAATTGAGAGGATACAAAAATAAAGATTGATTTCCATCTACCTGTAATTTTTGTTGAATTAAAATAAAACACCTAACTTTAATTTACAACTTACAATGGTTTATATTTTGAATTATTTATGGGGGCACCAAAATATTTTTAATGCTTAGGGCTGTAATGGGCTTCACCCGGGCCTGCGTAAACAAATGTTTCTCGTCAGAACATAACTCTGCATGATACGCTATCGCCACCTCAGCACACCCAAATAAAGTTCAGAGTGGTTTCTCCCCTTGATTATAACTAAGACGATGTGTCAGCACGATGTCAATCTTCCTCCAGCGCCCTAGAAGGCTGTGTTGTTAAAGAATGTCATTAGCCTCTCGCACGAGTCATGGATTACCAACTGCTTACTCGCCCTTC
>NQII01008452.1:0-69818 GCA_002778355.1 Clitarchus hookeri | reverse complement strand
ACCAGCCACCACCAGCAGCACGCCAGCCGCCTTTGGACGAGACCCGCAGAGTCATCCGCCGCCGCCTGCCAGTGGTCAACTACAGCTCCAGTCTATAGGTGGGAAGCGAGCATCCACTGCCATCCACACTGCCTTAGACCGACATAGCCTTCGGCCGCCCAACCAGTTCGACTCTGTATATCAGCTCCGTCCGAGCTAAGGCACACCTGTAAAAACCAGTCCATAAGGCTACGGCTTCCCGGCCGTCATGCATCAAAAGGGTATAGGGTAGTTCTTTTTGTGGGGCCCAACGTAGGGTGTTGCGTTGTTTTTGAGAAAACAAGGAAATAGCCAGGCCAGCGCGACCTTGAGAGGCAGTCGAGGGAACCAGTTAGTCGACCCAGAGACTTTGGTAAGTCAGGAAACACCCAGTGGTGCCCAGTAAGCTCCCAGTATGGCTGAAGCTAACCCGAACCTGGCAATGGGACAGGAAGATGTCCCAGTGACCGAAATATGCTGTGTCACCAGATGCCGTGGAATGGGGCAACACGTGATATATTGCGCCCACTGTGTTTACAGTCTGCCTTGAATTCAGATGTGAAAAATTCAGTACACGTCAAAACTCTGACTGTATCTGGATAACCTGTAATGGACGAGTGGTAAACACTGTCCGGTGCATGACTTGCGCCCAAAAATTTCACAACCGCTGCATTGGGTGGCCTGATGAGCACTTAACATCCAGAATTAGTTCACCGATGCGAAGTTTGCTGGCAAGGCGAGAAATACCGGCCTAGTAATCCCGGACACCACCACAGCACGACCACAAGTAGGAGTTCAGACGGGTCCCAGCTACTGGAGTTTGCAGGTAGACAGCAAGAAAACCCNAAACAATGGGTCACGAAGACCAGGAAACAGCTAGCGAGGAAGGCGTTGGAATGGCGGAACAGGTATGGAGAGTTGGTCACTGACTGGTAGACAGAATGCACAAGTATTCACAGAGCGGTACTCGTAGATACACACATTTTCCATATGGATGTACAGTCATGCAACGTTTAGCTGGCTAGGCCAGCTTCTTCAGACTGTGAGCGGTGGTACACTGCAGTCTGGTGAGTGGTGGTTGGCAAACACTTGTAAAATAAAGTAGCATAAGAGATTTTTAACTTTCAACAATTTTAATATGTATTCTGGACATGGTATTTATGATTGACAGGGTCACAAATGGTAAAACTATTTAAATAGGTCATGACATATTATGCAATTTTTGATTCTAACTTAACAATTCAAAATAAGGTATATTAAATGATTATGATAAATGAGTATTTTATTAATTTACACATACTTAGTTAAAAAACTTGAAATCTATTTAATTATGAGAAATGTAATGAAAATAGTTTTTCAAATATTAGCTCTCAGGCAGTTGGGTGGTGACTTTTACACTCCATACACACGACAGCATATCGTGTTAGCTACACCCTGTAACGTTCGGCACTTGTTACCTGGCCGATGTTTATAATATTGCAGCACCACAGTTAGGTGCCATTTTGCAACGTTCGGCCGCTTACACTGCTGAATGTTTACTTTGCCACAACTAGATCAAGGTAGAAACACGAGACTCAGTACATGGGCGGCCGATTAATTAAAAAAAGAAGAAGTTCCAGAGTATTTTGTTATATATACTTTTATTTAACTATTGACGTTTCACAGTTCACAGACGGAGTTTCAGTATGCAGAGTACGAACCTCTCGCAGATAAATATAAAAGTACAGGCACAGCGCCACAGTAGTTTACAGGTTATTAATGTCTCAAAACTTGCATCGATAGAAATATAATATGCTGCTACCTCCCACACCGGCGAAGAAATAAAATTAATAAAGTCTAGTGGCCGATGTGGGGGTTTAGCGTCACGCCCGACGTGACCTAAACGAGCATTGTATGATGCTTCTGACGACTGACGAAACTGCTCAAAGTAAAGTGTCCTGAAGTGACGCCTCTAACGGCCCTCGCCGCTGACTGACTCTGAAGCACTGCTCCAACTGCTTGGAGGGCGACAGACAGACGCGTCTTTTGTCCTACCTATCGCCCCCCTCTCCTGAGATAAGGGCCTGGCCACGCACGCTTTCCACATGTTATCGACACTACAACTGCGCCGTCAACATAAACAAACTTCGCCGTCAACATAAATGAACCTTTCGTACAACAAAACGGCGCCGGAGGAACTAAAACTTGTCGACGTCGCCTACATCCACAGAAACGAACTTCTCGTATAAAATTTGTACGACGCAGCCGGAAAATATCTAATTAATGCTGACGCCTAACAAAAAACCAACTTTCGAAACAAAACGGTAAACGGACTCCTGATAAAACGTAAACAGCAGACGTCCGCCCGATAACCTACAAAAGCACACGTCTGCCGGATAAACTATCATGGGAAACGAGCCACGTGCCGCAAGATGCGTGTTTGCCAGTAATAAATAGACCAGTGTGCTGTGCTAATAGCAAGTATCCTTGAACTCTTGAACTGAACGTATTGATTTTAAGTTTTGTAGGATTATTTTGCAGCACTTTACTTATGCTGCCATGGAAAATAAATATAGTGCATTCTAGTCCATCAGGAACAACTGCAGTCTTTTTGCGGGAACCATAATGTGAGTGCCGTCTGGATAGTTTGTTCTGAAGATTCATTCACGTTTAACAACAAAAACATCACACACTGCTTTTGTTGTGAGTTAAATGAGTACATTTAAATTAAATTTCATTTGAAAATTTGTTAAAATTTTCAGCAAAGGTGTGATATATTTTTTAATTATATCTGTGGCAATATGTTGTGGATGCATCACTATAAAAGCAAACATCAATTGATATAATTCTTTATGGAAATAGTAGTTAACTTATGGTATTCATAGTTATATTACAGGTGAGCTTAAGTAGTTTCTGTGTGTAAAATGTGCTAAAATTTGGAAGTTTGCCAGTTATACTGATTTTAGGAAAAATTTTTTGGAATCTTTGAAGTTTTTGGTTATGCCCGAAGTTGAAGATGAAGGAAAGAAATCTTAGTTTCAACTTAGAATTTTCGCACACCCCTGATTTCCAGGGGATGAATGTTAATTGCTTACCAGGAACACTGTTAAAATTATTTACATTGCGAAAAGGTGCTGTTAATGGTTTCTTTGTTGAGTATCTAAAAATTGACATAATATTTGAATATCAAATTTTAGAGCATTTTAGTTTAAAATGTTTAACCATTATGCAATGAAATATAATATTGTTATTATTTTAATGCTACGTGACCATGTTTCTTTTTAAAACTTACAGTGGCAATGAATGTTTGAGAAGAAAATATATTTTCCTCTTTAACGAAGTGAGATTCTTGTGGTTGTGACGTATTCAGAGCTGTTGTGAATTCCAGTGAATGTGGTGTGTTTGTTGGCAGGACGATGACGAGGACGAGAGCAAGCTGTGGATGGAGCTGACAATGGAAAGGGTGATGAGGGCAGCTGATGCCTCCCTCACTGCCCTCTACATTATGACTTCTCCAAACATGCCGAAGAAAATCTACCTCGAGGACGTCATCGACAGGATAGTAGTTTTTACCAAGTACCAACTGCAGAACACCATATACCCCTCGTTTGACCCGGTGTACCGTGTCAACTCGAAAGTCAAAGGTCAGTTGGTTAAAAAAAACTCTTCTCAGAAGTTGTTCATAGGATTAATGACTGCTCATGATCTTCACCAGATACTTAATGTTTATTAGCAACTAACATACAAAAAACTCTGGTGATAAATGGTCATTCACAATCATTACACATTGTTTTCAGGAAGGTGTATAGATGTGTAAAGATACAGGCTGATTTTATGTTGAAAAATAGGTTGAGGTATCAAACTCAATGAACTTGTGAAGCAGGTGTGGAAATAGTCTTACATGATTATACTATATTAATACATTTTTTTTTAAGGTAAATGAACCAACAGAAGCACAGTAATGTGTGTGTTTTTTCCCCCTAGAATCTTACATTGGCAGTGCAAAAAAGAAGAGGGCTCATGCAAAAGAAGTACGGGAGAAGAGCATTCTAACTCTGTACAACAAGCTGCACGAGCTTGTCGGATTGTTTTCTGAACTTCTGAACATTCAGATCCTCACGGACAACGCAGTTCTCCATGCATCCTCGATGGGAGTGGCGCCGTTTTTTGTAGAAAACGTGAATGAGCTTCAGCTATCATCGCTCAAGTTGGTCACAACCGTAAGTTTTATCAAAACAATCTTTTTTTCTGATAGTAATATAGGAATGGCTTTATGGGGGGTTGGCTGATGTGCGAGGTGGTGCTCCAACTGGTGCTGTCTGGTTCGCCACAGCTTGAGTACGAGACTCGCCAAGCTCTGGTTCAGTTTTTTTGAATGGCAGCCTCACTACAATCGTCTGCACCATGTGAATGTGTCTGCAATAAGTGATTTTCACATTTACAGTCAAACCTTGATTTCTCGGACACTCAAGGTTCCCCATAATTTGTCGGTATGACTGAGTTGTTTGTACCAACCAATACAGCAAGGTTTGACCCATGTGGTGTCCCCTAAATGTGAAGATTACGTCTAAACAGCACACGTTACATGCTGGGTGCGTGAAGTCTTGTTTGCACATCTCTAATGGAATAATTATAAATTTTTGTTGACGAAATGTAAATTCATGTATTCGGGTAGTGTATTCTGAGTAAAATGATACCCCAGTCATGGGGTAAAGTCTACTGCACTAATAAAAATTAACGAAAAAGCAGACCACATTTCCGCTCATATGCCTAACACAACCATTGTGATACAACCCGTGCTTACATATCCCATGATGAAATTAGACATTTCATATGGTTTCCATTGATGAAATATTATTTAATTTGATAGGGTGATGTATTCTGAGCAAAACGATACACCAGTTATGCAGAAACAACCACTTAATAAAAAAGAACAAAATACTGGACCATGGCATTGCACAGACTTAACATTCATCATGATACAGCCCGTGTTTAAATTTACCATGAGGAAATAAAATGTTTTACATAAATGGAATACATAAATCGTTGTTCAAGTTACAATCCTGGGAAGTGTCCGTTAATTAATTCGCNAAATGTTTTACATAAATGGAATACATAAATCGTTGTTCAAGTTACAATCCTGGGAAGTGTCCGTTAATTAATTCGCATTCCTCCATCAGAAACAATCTTAGCAGCTAAAATTAGGTTCCTTGATTGTGCACGAATGCATAAATTTCACATCATACCTAAAAATTGGTGCTTACTAGAAAAAAATTTGCAGGAGGAAAATAGTTTTCAACTAAATTATAAACAAAGGTCTCCACAAATTTTTATGTTATCTCGTATGGTTTAGAATACATATACATATCCNTTCAACTAAATTATAAACAAAGGTCTCCACAAATTTTTATGTTATCTCGTATGGTTTAGAATACATATACATATCCACAATATAACTAACTATTTTGTGTAGAATTTTTTATTCTAATTATCTTAAAACTGCAGAATTTTGTAGCCTACAGTACGTGTTATTTTAACTTCTCATTGCATTTAGAGACAATTGACGTAAATAATTTTTGCATTGTAAATTATTTTTTGTGACAATTTTTTTNAACTTCTCATTGCATTTAGAGACAATTGACGTAAATAATTTTTGCATTGTAAATTATTTTTTGTGACAATTTTTTTTACCACTGCAATTTTCATGTCCCAAGTCACGTCGGCAGTTTATCACTCGTGTACAAGTTATGCACAGAAAAATTTGTATTGCACAAGAAAAATATCAAATGTAAACAACTTTTTTACTACAAAAACCAATAAACAAATAATATGATTTGACTAGCGCCGTATTACATCCACTTTATGGCGAGAAAAACCTATCTCTGGCTTTCCCTTGCAGCAGGTCCAACTTGTTGCTTAACCATTGTACTGCACAGCGTATATTACAACTATGAATATAAAAACCAATATAAACTTTAATGAGGATAGCCAAAGTTTGTTGCAATATGAAATGTGTGTGAGCGCTTACATTTTTCGACCAATATATACAATTTTCTTTTTGTGCTGTTACCAAACAATTTTTTTCTCAACCAAATTTGAGCAAAATTTTTAATGATATAAATTAGAAATTGACAAAAAATTCACTGAAATCAACCAAAAAAATTGACGAAATCTATCAAAAAATTTTCACCACGAACGTGTGTCTCTACCAATAGGCAACATGCACATGCAATAAAGGTGGTAGAAATTGGCAGGGTTGCATTCTGATACATGTATGAAAGTATACTTGCATTGTTTATTGAATAAATGTAGGTGTTCAGTTATTTTCAATTAAATATAGTAATTTATGTGGTGATTATTAGCGACAGTAAAACACAGTTTCATTGGCATAACATTACTGCCCAGATACTGCCTGTGCCGACATATGGCAAGATGTGGCTACTCGTGTTGAGTTATTAGCTTCTGCTGAAATAAATGGCATACTGTTTCATAAAATCACAATCTGTAAATCTACCACAAGTTGATACTGTTACAGTACCTACTCAACTATTTAACTCCAATTATTTTGCAGTAGCAGAAATGAAATAAACTAAATTACAAAGGTGTGTAGCTAAAGCCGTAAACTCGTGATCCTTAAGCCAACAGAACTTGCAAGTAATAACTAATACACATACATGTAATTGTATTTAAGTAATACAATAGCAAATTAAGATAAGAATGAGTCAGACAATGCAATTACTATAGTGGTTTTATTACTGAAGAACAAGAGCACAATATGTATCGGTATTTCATATCTGCACTATTATTACCTTTAATAACCTAAGGTTGTTACCTAGTGAGGGCATGTTTTTTTGTGTGAGGCAAAAATCTAAGAAGTGCTATGGGCAACTCTGAGCGGCACATATAAAGCAATGTCACCTTTATGTGCAAGGCACTCAACTGGCGTGCGGTCTTTCTTTTGGTGATCCGCCTAAAAGTAACTTTGAGGTGACCCTATAATTTCATTGGATGCCACTGTAGCAAAGTTCAATGCATGCCTCTATCGTAGTTTTGCATGCATCCAGTCCGTATACTCCGAGATATAGCAGTCTGAAAAAGCAGTTTTTAACTATGTCTTCTGCCAAATAAATGCACACTAGTACTTTTTGGGGTCAGCCACTGTGAGCCAAAATGCTAAGGACAAGTGTGGCGCCAAATGCACAGTATTGGATAGAAACAAAGTAAGATACTCAAAGGTACATAACAAAGAGCTAATAAGAACCACAAAGAAACAACATCATGTGAGAACCACAGAGAAATTACACGAGTTACAACATAACAGAAGATGCTTTGCGAGTCACGTGACGCCACACACCAGTAAAATAAGAATTGCTACGTAAAAAATGTTCCACCCAGTGAACATAAAAATTGCTATTCTACATGTGGGTTTTTGTAGCATGTTCAAACAAGTTCCTGGGCAAGAAAAAAAACAGTTATTGTCTCTCTCTCTCTCACACACACACACACATGCACGTGCGCACACATATATATTCTTGTAGTTAAGTGTAAAGTCAGGGATGCCAACTGTTGACTTGGCACCACTGTTGTCAGCAGTGTGAGAAATTTAAAAGATATCTCAGCAATGCGTGTAGAAAAGTGAAAAAAATAACAGTGGAGGTTTCATTTCATTATTTTACATTTCACTTTTACATATTGGTAGTGGACTGTAAAAATTTGTAATTGTGGAGTTCTTGCTGCCTCATGCAATGACACTACAGAAACAAGGACACATCATTTTATTCTTTCAGCTCACTTATCTTCTTAAACCGTTTGTCTCCGTTGAGCGTTAATGTATTGCTTTTAACGTGATTGTTCTATCTCATGTGACTCGTGTACGACCAAAAGATCATAATAAAATAAAATATCAACTTCGACTAAGAAATGCATAGAGACCTTGGCACAAACAACATAAAACAAATGCTACAAAAACAAACAGGTGCCACAAAAAGAAACTCGTTTACCAAAGGACCTGGCTACAAACATAGAGGAAGCTATTACTCAAAAAATCTTGCTGGGTGATCATACATGGCACAAAAGATAGAATCAAAATATTATATATATACAAGACTTTCTTGTATAAACAACAAAACATATACTTAGAGGAAGACTAAATTGTTAATAAATAAAAAGATGTGACTTGTAGTTTTGCGTTACTACGGTAGACCTTTTCTTTGAATTTATTCATATCCAAAACTTAATAATAGACAAATAATTCTTGAGCTATTCAAGTATGCATAACAAAATAACACAACATATTAGAGATCACATAATGCATTATTAAGGGTTAATAAGGTCCCACTTTTACGGTAAGTAAAATGAGCTGATTTCGTAATTAAAATTTCACCATTTCGTCAAATAAATTTTATAGCAAAAAAATGCATGCATTATTATTAGCAAATGAATCTGTGGTTCTTATAACGATTTCACACAAAAAATGGAATTTATTATTCATTTTTATCAGTACATATTTAAGTAGTAAACATTAAATATGTAACGGTAAGGATGAAAGGACAGTTTTATGAGAGCACATTTGTCATGTAACACACATTGTCACATCACAGTAATTATTGTGCGATAAATATTTTACTTTATCGAGACATTTAAAACTGACGAAGAACATTCACTAATGTTTAAGTTTTACAAGATGTTAACATCACCCACATACAACTTTTGTTCATTTGCAGATAACAATATTTTAATTAAATCTCGTTTAATTCAATATCACTACAACACAAATCCACAGCCTAACTACAAAATACTAGTAAATGATAAAATAAAAATACTCCTTACAAAGTAAAAATATTTTGATGTGCCACGAGCACTGTTGGATACATATCCTAGCCTTGGCCTCTGGTTCTCCCCTGGTGTACCATAGTGCAGTACGCCACCACTCAGTTCGCCTCTGTACCGTTCCTATTCACAAGCGAGTCGACTCCTTGCCGCCCGAGAGGCCGGAAATCCGCACGATTCCGCGCTCCAGTCTGAACGGGTGGACCCACCCCCTTGCTTGCCTTGGCGGACAGGCACCAAACGTGCTCGCTTGCAGCACATCAAGGGGGGCTTCCTCCTTCATGCGGCCAGCTCCAGCCACCCGCGCTCGCCACATCTCTTGAGGGTATTTATTCCTATGTAGACCAGTTAGCGAGCAGTTCTGACTAGGGTTGGGCTGTTTCATAACATTCCAGTATTTGTTACTACTCGTTACTTCTCAATTGTAGGCTCATTACTTAGTTTCTCGTTACATTTTACGAAATCTACTAAAAAAAAAAAAAAAAGTGGTGGGCTGTGAACTGAGGAACAGTTACTCCAGTTCCTTTCTCGTTACTAAAAGATTCGTACTCTTAGCACACACTTTCACAACAATATGTATGCTTAGCAAGCTTAACTCAACCCATGATTTTTGCGTAACTNGGTGGGCTGTGAACTGAGGAACAGTTACTCCAGTTCCTTTCTCGTTACTAAAAGATTCGTACTCTTAGCACACACTTCCACAACAATATGTATGATTAGCAAGCTTAACTCAACCCATGATTTGTGCGTAACGTAATAAATCGTAGATATATTATCGTACTTATACTGTATGTTGGTTATTTTCTTGTTTGTATCATAAGTTGATCTTATTGTGCATCAATTTTTTAACAGATGGCCTTGTGGATTGATGTTGTAACCCTTTATTGGCCAATAAAATACAAAAATTATGTTTATCAGATAATCATAGTCTATTTTCTTTATTTATACATAATTTCTTATCGAACTGAAACTTCATAAACATCTCTATCATGACGTTTTTGTAAGAAAGTAAAAATTTTTACGTCCTTTGTCTTCTGACATACTTGTGTAACACTTTTTAAAGTTATTTTTCATCCCTGAGGTTACATGCAAACACTCTTTCTTTCGTACTGATTAATAGATATTCAGGGCACACACACATCCAAATAAAAATATTGCTAACGTCAATACTTTCTTAACGCATGGAACTGTGTATTTGAAAACACTAGAACAAAACTAAGGTTTACCCCTCCCTCTAAAAGACGTAACTGGATGTTTCGCCCCCCATCATCCCCCTCCCGTCCTGGCCGACAAGCGATATGGCAGACCAAGCTTCTTGGAGAAGAGGAACTAGGTTACAGTGGAAACTCAAACCATCGAACACGGTTGGACAGAAAGTCAGTGTCCACAAAACATTTTGTGTGGCCGCAACAAAATTCCAATGTAAATAATGCCAAAAAAGTTTGTTTTTGCCAAACCCAAAATTTAATTTTTACCACATTGATTGAACAAAAATTTCTGGGGAATCATTGAAAATTACATGCTCCGATCATTAAACAATGAAGTATTAACAAGTATCACCTGTTCTCACCAAGGCATACAAAGTCAATATACAGTACATTATGTACACATGCACAAGTAATACTAATAGATGACGCAAATAAAATACATTTTCAACACACATTGTTTTCACTTACTTTTCGCTGCCCTGCATTTAGTCCTATTTATGTAATTTATCACTTCCGAAATAACCTGTTGTTGATTTTGTCACAATGTTGAACTTAACTTCTACTTCGTAAAAAAAAAAGGAATAAATAATAACAATAGACATCTCAGACCACATCATGTATTTAGAGAGCAAAACTAAAAAATTGTGGAAGTACAGTGAAATATGTACTGTAGAATTTTATTAGACTTTTAGCAAGCAATTGCAATGTTTACGGCAGCAGCCGTGCTGGTAATGACCAGTAACGACAAGAAACAGCGGTGCCATATTTTCGAGATATCAATTCGCTATGCGACGTTGGCAACAACACACAAGTTTTTCACTTGAATATTTTTTCATAAAAATTACGAATGCATTATGTATAAATGTAACTCTAATCAAAATGCCCGGAAAGTTAGAAAAAGGCAATGCAAAATTAAGAAAACGTTATTCACTGCACTTTATCAATCACAAAATTCAAGAAATTTTTTTTTTCTTAGCTAGTAACTCTGACTGTTGTTAGTTGCTCTATGGATAATACTTCCACTTCGTCTGCAACTATTTCTGTGCATGTGGTTTCAAAAGACGTGTTTAAATACTGTTTTTATTAAGTTTGACTGTGAATACTGTAAATAATTTGAGTGGATTGTTTATTTGTGTTTTTTTTTTTTACAAATAAAATCAACACTTCTTGGTTCCTTTGAGAACTTTATAACAGAGTTCTACTGTATTATGAATGTTGTCTTTAATATTCCCGTTTGCATTTTGAAATTTTAGTTAAATTTTACAAATACCTAATATAGGCCTAACAATGTGTCCAACAAAGTTTAATGAGGTAAATTTTTTTTTTTTGGTTGACTAATATGTCTTGGCTACATCTACAGAATGTTCGCTTCTATAGAATTTTTATGTCAGTCCCCTGAAATTCTATGGATAGAGTTTCCACTGTTCTTTGCTACTGTGCATCTTTGCTTTGTTCTTCGGCATGAATCCTGCAGAGCCTGCACAGTTATGGCCCGAGATAGCTTCGTGAATAGGTATTCGAGTAACGAGTATTTCAGAGAATCGGTACTCATTACTTTGGATCCAGCACAGTAACGAATACTAAAGTTACGAATCTTTACTATATGCCCATCCTTAGTTCTGACTGGAGTATCATCTGCAACTCTTGCTATCTCGCGATGCTTACCGTACCCTTTATCTTCAGCAGTAACAGTTAGACTTAGCGTATAACGTTACTACTATCAGAACTTGTGTTTTTCAACACAATAGGCAGAAGCTCTTGTCGCGAAGCCTTCTTGTGTTTCTTCGAGTGTTGGCCACGTGCCTCGTCCACGCCGGCTGTAGTTGTATCGGGGTCGCTCTCGCCCTGAACTTCAATCGATATCTCACTGCCGCCCTGCGGCAGTCAGCTTGGCAAACTAGGTTCCTCATCCATCAGACGTTAGCGGGCACTGGTTGGAGATATATCTCTTGTGAAGTCCTACTGATGGAATAATACATATATCTACCAAATAACCTCTTTTTGATCCAATCATTCTCTTTCGCTTTCACCTTCCTTACCCTCTTTGCTTCTGTGCGCCTATCCACTTATCTACTTCAGAGTTTCGAACCAAAGTCCCCACTGAAGTGCGCTCCCACCTCTTGTCTTGCGAGCGCCACTGCGGCAAGGGGAGAGAGTATGTTTCTCTGAGGCTCTCGTGGCTTGAGGAGAACAAACACGTTAAGACATTACTACTCTCAGGCTACAAGCTGGTCACACTGCTTACTGAGAGCCGTGGGGTCCTTATGTGGGGAACGCTGTGAACCCAGAGGGGCAGTTGAGGTCTGTAGCTGGTAACGCTGCTCGCTCAACTTCTCACTGAAGGGAATCAGGGGCCCTCTTTCCATTTTTATATAGGCCTGAGCACTATCCCTCGTGTAGCACACGCTCCAGCGCCGAACAAGCGATAGGACTGAGACAGGGGCTCACCCCAAGGCACTGGCCCTAGGAAGAATAGATTCCTTCCTGGACCAACCAAGCCAGATAGATCCTGTCCTCCCCTGCGCTACTACGTAATTTTAGACTACCTTCATGGATGTGCCTGCACCTCAAGGACACCCACTAAATCCTTTAAATAGTAATAATCTATTTTCTTCTTTTATTTTTTTATCCTCTGAAGATAACGTAACATTACTGCGAGTGCATAGCTGTGTTCCCACAGCATAACCCTCATATCCTCTGAAGATAACGTAACATTACTGCGAGTGCATAGCTGTGTTCCCACAGCATAACCCTCATTACCCAGTTACGTGCTCTGATGAGCCAGAGCCAGATTCCCCCAGGGTGCAACAACATAGACCCCTACTGCCCCCTTAAAATCCTTGTTAAGGAGACCTATTTCCCTGGTCTCTAGAGGGTTGTTGGGCCTGTACACCTTCCTTCAATTTACCACGTTGAGTGTATTAGGCGTCAGTTTTTACAATGAAGTGGCAGAAACCTGTTTTCTTGGCAATATGAAAATTACCCTAATTTGCTTCCAATGAATTATCTTTTTATTTTTTATGTCCTCCACTATTATAAAATCACTGTGCATAACAAAAATAAAACAGCTGGGAATGACAACCAGCTATAGTGGCCAAGTACTGGACTGAACTTGACAGTCTTTCAATGTCTGCCATTGGATTCATAGAGTTTGTTTACAAAGATTGTTTTCCTCTGCGATAGAATAGCTGTGGCGGAGAGATACATTGTGACCAAACTCAAAATTTACTGAAGTTATATGAAACTGAGAATAAGTGGGATGCGAGCCTCAAGAGGCAACCACCGAATGAATTCGCAATGTAGCAACGCACATCTGGCCGGCAGAGAAGCAATTGTATGAAATGCCAGTCAGCAGGTGACTAACGTGATTATAAAAGTAACTTTCAAAGTGAACAATTCAACTGAATTAAAATCAAAGTAACGAGAAAAATATGTAAACCTGTAAAATACTGACAAACAATGATTAAATAAACTGAAATAGTTAAATAACTTCCTATAGATACTCTATAAATAATTAAAACAAAAAATAGAAAATGTCTACTATTATGTAAGTTTTATAATAAGTAAATACCGGACAAATAAAACTCAATAATAAAATAAATCTTAGATAGCTCAAAAGGGGAATAAAAGCATTATTTACCACATTAATTAAGTACAGAAAGGTAACCAGACAGTTACTCACATTTATTTTCATAAACTTTATTTCCAAATTTAGATTTCTTAAAATATTTAAAAACATTACAATAGTGCAATGACAACTCTATAAAAGTGACACATTTTAAAACAGCACACTTATACTTGGTTGTTCTCCTAGGTCTTCTCGCTGCCATCTTCGTTGTGAACATAGTTGTGGACAGTCTATTGCCATCCTTACTGATTACCACATGTCTCTACTATTGTAATTTTTAAACCCATAAAGTGCATTTTTGTTCTTTGCTCAACCCGTGCAAGTTTTTCCTACAATGTTTCTTAGAGACCACATTTGTGCTAGCTGTATTCTACCATGATTGTTTCTTCTATTGGGGCCATTTGTTTGCAGATCTTCAGAAAGTATGAGAAGCACAGGCGGCTGTTGCTAGACGACATTCTGGCATCGATCGCGCGGTTGCCGAGCAGCAAGCGCAGCCTACGTACATACAGGCTGAACTCTGAGGAGCACATCCAGATGCTGACAGCGCTGGTACTGCAGCTGATACAGTGCGTGGTCTACCTGCCTGACCACCTGCAGGTCGATGTCAAAGACTGCATCAAGGACGATCCAGATGAGGGGCCTAAAGAAAAGTCCATCAGTGTGAGTGTCTCCCATCGTGCTTTCATGTTGATTCTGGGACCAGCAGGCGATGAGTGGGAGAGATTTCGAAGGTTGTTAATTGCTGACGTTTTCAGCTGATACGGGGGGTGAAGCTGGAGCAATGATGGAGTGCAGTAATACTCTGAGAAAACGAACCAGCCTTTGGCTGTGAAACTCTGTGTTTGGTCTTGCTGGGAATCAAACCCAATTTGACGTGATGAAAGGCAAGTGGTTTGAATGCTACATCACTGTGGTCCCATGGAGGCAGTTGGTATAGTGTATCACTTATTGTTAAAAAGTAATGAACGTTCATAGTTTTAGTGGGGCCCCTTTCCCTTTGAGTGTGGGTGTTATCAGCAACTTCTCTGTGGTACTTAGAAGCTTTTATAGCCCATCCCTGGAGTGAATGGTGCAAGGAGAGGGGTGGAGGTATTCCAGAGCATGGTCATACCCTTTCCTGTGTATAAGGGATGGGTGTGATTACGGTAGTGGCAGGAGTTGTGTGGTGGTTAGTGATGTGGAAGTCTATGTGCCATGGTTTGGATTGCTTCTCACACACGTCCTGGAGATGTGGCTCTCATGGCATTTTGGCCAAGGGAGGGGCTTGGGAAAGCACGATGCTTTGTGGGATGCAGCAGACATAATGCTCTTTTTATTATTTACGGTGAATTAATTTGTATATTTTCTGACCGGAAACATATTTCGAGTTTCCTGTCACTTGAGGCCGAGTCCAAACCTTTACTCTGCGTTATGATGCTTTGGTACATTTCATGAACTATTGCCTGCATTTTCCCCCCAGCATTACTCATTAGTTTTCAGCAAGATTCATAGTGTATTGTTATATGTGCCTGGGTTTTGCCAAGTTCATGAAGGATGGGGTCTTAGTGAAATATAAGAAGTAAATTCATTTTCCTAATATAACTGTCCATCCATACTACGTATTAACACTTATTAATTTGCCAGCCAGCACAATTGTTATGCTACACTGTCGTATTTAAAATCACAATACTACATTTGTACATCATTCATGAAACAAGTGCCACTTTCGTACAGTGGAGCAGGTCAGTACCAGTCTCTGCTCTCCAGACAGTTGCTCCCTACAGCACTATCACTGTGCTCACTCGTCACTGGGTCACTTCACTGTTGTCTGTTCTCTGATACACTTACATAGAATGCAGTGGGCATGCCAACGCAAGGCATGTTGTGCCTTTAATAGCTGAGATGACCTGGTCCAGAAGGTTTGTATGCACCTCAAGGTATGCAACTGGAGGCTCACAAATTGTTGACAATCCATTCTAGCTGGCAGGGCTGCCGTGAACATCCCAGGCTGTAAGTGCCAGGTAGAGTGCCTCCTCCTCCGTACCTTCCGCCAGGAACTGGTGACGTCGTCTCGGAGACGGACAATCTCTGGGCCTGCCTGGTGGAACGGGGTGCAGGTGAAACAGCCTATGCAGTGGAGTGGCTGCACATAACAACATGTATCTTGAATATGGAATGTTAGTTTTGATGAATGTATTTGTAGTAATCACTGTGATAGGTTGTTTTATGTCCTGCTTTGTTATCCACAGGGAGGTTCACAGGTAACTGTTACATGTACCAGGGGATGATCTATACAGCAGTTCGCTATCACTGTGTAGAGCATGTTGCCTGAATTATAAAGGAAGGAAGGGGAGAAAAAAAAACGGAAATCTCTTCAATGCTACTTAAACTGTTTTGTTCTGAATAAAATATTTGTATAAACAGTGCCCTTAATTTTGTCCACAAGTAATTTATCCTGAAACAAAGAGACTGTTGGTCATTAAAAGTAGCCTTGTGTAACGGTTACAAAGGTAAAAATGTTGATAGTCTGTTGTGAAGTTTCAAGGCGAAATTTCTATTTAGATGTAGAGTACTATAACTAAATTTGCACTTTTTTTTTTACAGGTTGACAGGGATGTCTTTATCGTGAGCAAGTACGAAACTGCAACGAGAACTGCAGGGAATTTCCTTACAGTATTCCTCAGTAAGTGCGGGAGCAAATCAGAAGACATAGACTACAGGCCGCTCTTTGAAAACTTTGTGCAGGACCTCTTGACAACTGTAAATAAGCCAGAATGGCCTGCTACAGAGCTTATTTTGAGTTTGCTGGGAAAGCTTTTGGTGAGTGCATCTTTGGTTTACATAATTGGTCACTGATTCTGTTTGTTGTGTTCTGCTAGTTTGGAACAAGGTTTGAATTTATGTTAAGTGCACTGGTAATTGGCAACCTAAAACCTAGTTTGCAGAGCTTGTAATTGGAATTAAAAAATTTACTGTAACTTTATAGATCAAAATCTAACACAGTAAAAAACTGGATCATTAATATTTGTGCAAATTTCTATTACTAAATTTTTTTATTAGAAACAGTGCAAGTTATATTTTCATGAACATTTTTATTAGTGACCTGTAGATGATCTGAAAAAGATTTTTAGTATGCCTTATCAATGTTTGTAAGTAATGCTAAAAATTTAAAAAGTTTTAGTTCCCCCCCTCCCCTTGTGCATTCCTTTATTCTTCCCCCCTCTTCTCATATGTGAGACTGAACCAGCAAATAACTTTGTTTTACAAAACTTTTATACATACACATTGTATTTAAAGTTGCTATAATGGAATATTTTTCTTATGATTAAAAACAAATGGAATCATAGGAAATGAGTTTTTGCATAAAATAGTTGAAAACAGAACTGAACATCAACAGGATTGCATCGCACAACAAACTAACCAAAAAAACTTGTTAAAATAAAATAAAATATAATTTGAAAAGTATTTTTACTGTTTTCTATTTGGTGATAATTTTTCTAGAAGCCTAAAATATCTGACAAAATTTGTTATTTATTGAAGGACCACCACAATAATTTATACATTGAATCTTTTTGAATTAAGAATGTGTTAGATAAGACCATGTAGAGCCACTGGAAAATACCAATTACAGAGCATCTTTATAACATTTATATCTTGACCTGTAGCATTAATTTTAGTGGACTTGAAATAAATTTAAATACCTTATTTACTTAAAACTGATATGCCATTGATTCTAAACTGCACCTATTGTTTTGGGGAAAATCCTGGGAAAAAATTATTGGAATGTATATGAGGCCACAGGTTAACTACCACGTATGTAAGAAATTTAATTTCTGAATGAAGTTTAATTTTGCCTTCGACAGAAATGGTTTTCCATCAAAATAAACATATTTTGTTCTATAAAAAGAGAATATTGGTGTTTTGGAAGAAAATAATTTCATTGCATGCTTCTCTCCAGCAGCTCAAGTGCAATTCATCAATTTAAAATATTTTCCCAGCTGCTGTATTTCCATTATATTCTGCAAAGGTAATCACATTTGTTTCACAGACACAAAAAGATGCATGTTTTTCTGTTGTTATAAATTAAGCATTGCATTTTAATCCCATTGTTTAACAAATAAGACATGGCTGATGCACACACCGTCATTTGAATAGTTAATTACAGCCATAGTGTAACATTGCAAGTTTTAGGGGTATTTTGTTTTTCTATTCAAAATTCACATTTTAAAGCTTTTTATTAAATTTTAATAATTGTCGTAAGTGTTTATTATTTGTTATTAATATTTTCCAAATTTTTGTTTACCGTTTTAACTATTATATAAAAATAGTAATGTTTCTGGATTATTGTTGCACAATCAGAGTAAGATTCAAATGTTCTGGAAGGTTTATATCGGCAGATGGTAATTTGGTACACATTTTCCTGGTTAAGAGAGAGGTGGAGTTAGGCAGGTGCACATTGAGTTGCTTTCTTGTTTATTGGGTGCTACTGGATCACGCAAAGCTCTGGTTGGCTGAGAGAAGTGCGTGAGCCTGATGACCTGTCAGGAGTAGGGATCGGTTACAAACTTTTCTGGAGGTGGAGAGCTGACTGCCTCGCCCCGGTAACAGAAGTTACCCCATGCAGTGGCTATGTTTGCTGCTATATGGCTGCGCTGTTACCCCATGCAGTGGCTATGTTTGCTGCTATATGGCTGCGCTGTTACCCCATGCAGTGGCTATGTTTGCTGCTATATGGCTGCGCTGTTACCCCATGCAGTGGCTATGTTTGCTGCTATATGGCTGCGCTGTTACCCCATGCAGTGGCTATGTTTGCTGCTATATGGCTGCGCTGTTACCCCATGCAGTGGCTATGTTTGCTGCTATATGGCTGCGCTGTTACCCCATGCAGTGGCTATGTTTGCTGCTATATGGCTGCGCTGTTACCCCATGCAGTGGCTATGTTTGCTGCTATATGGCTGCGCTGTTACCCCATGCAGTGGCTATGTTTGCTGCTATATGGCTGCGCTGTTACCCCATGCAGTGGCTATGTTTGCTGCTATATGGCTGCGCTGTTACCCCATGCAGTGGCTATGTTTGCTGCTATATGGCTGCGCTGTTACCCCATGCAGTGGCTATGTTTGCTGCTATATGGCTGCGCTGTTACCCCATGCAGTGGCTATGTTTGCTGCTATATGGCTGCGCTGTTACCCCATGCAGTGGCTATGTTTGCTGCTATATGGCTGCGCTGTTACCCCATGCAGTGGCTATGTTTGCTGCTATATGGCTGCGCTGTTACCCCATGCAGTGGCTATGTTTGCTGCTATATGGCTGCGCTGTTACCCCATGCAGTGGCTATGTTTGCTGCTATATGGCTGCGCTGTTACCCCATGCAGTGGCTATGTTTGCTGCTATATGGCTGCGCTGTTACCCCATGCAGTGGCTATGTTTGCTGCTATATGGCTGTGCTGATATCCTATGCAGTGGCTATGTTTGCTGCTATATGGCTGTGCTGTTACCCCATGCAGTGGCTATGTTTGCTGCTATATGGCTGTGCTGTTACCCCATGCAGTGGCTATGTTTACTGCTATATGGCTGCGCTGTTACCCCATGCAGTGGCTATGTTTGCTGCTATATGGCTGTGCTGTTACCCCATGCAGTGGCTATGTTTGCTGCTATATGGCTGTGCTGTTACCCCATGCAGTGGCTATGTTTACTGCTATATGGCTGTGTTGTTACTCGATGTCCAGTTGCTAGTTTTACCATTAGATAATTTTTCTGTTCAGTACATGTAAAGATACAGGGCCTCGCCCTAGATCCTGTTTTCGCAAAGATATATCCGCCCGATCTGCCACCACAGAAATGTCGGTTTTTTTTTTGGAGGATGGTTTTTTATGTTACTAAACATGAATACAAAATGTTTTGTCATTAAATTACTGCAAAGAAACAATATTTCACGTTTTGCATACGATTCTGCTTGTAGAACAAGTAACTTCAGTGACCTATTTGATGTAGCACGTACACTTAACTTAAATAATTTTATTCTGTGCATTTGCTGAATTTTTTTAAAACTTATCTACCTTATTTTTATAAAAATTGAAGAATTGGTAATTTTAATTTATTGCAATACATTTATACTGTGAATGGCTTGACCATATTAGCTAAAAATTATTGTTCAAACATATAGTACAGTTGTACTAAAAAATTTTAGAGCCCAAAAAATTGATGGCACTTAATTCTAAGCCGAATCCTTATTTTTTTCAAAAATATTTTTGGGAAAAATGTGCAACTTGCGATCGAGTATATAAGCTATGCACTGGTGTGGCCAGTTATATAAAATTGGATTTCACAAGTTGTGTGGTGGTCACTTACCATAAATTTACAGTCAGCTCTCAATTTTATAACCATTCATGGTTCTTGGGAAAAGGGTTATTTAGAAGGAGTTGTAATTGGAAGAAACTTTTTTATTAAATTTTTGATGGTTCCCCAAAATTAGATTGTTATTTTGAGAGGATTGCTATTCCTGGGCAATGTATGAATAAGAGTTGACTGTATTTGTTATTCTAAAAATTTCTTACAGAGCGAGGTGGCACACTGGATAATTGGATTTACATTCGGGAGGACCTGGGTTTGAATCTGGGTCTGGCCATGCTCATTTCAATTTTCCATGGTTTCCTAAAATCATTCCCTGCGAATGCTTGGATGGCTCCTTACTAAAGGTCTTTGTTACTGTCCTAGTTCATGGGGCCTAAGACATGGTGAAGGTAAAGCACTGCGTGGAAGGGCTAGTCAGAAAGAGTAAAAAGACTCAATAAGGCTGAGGCCATTCTGTTAGTTTAATTCACATTAATTGGCTCTACATAGATCTCGTGAAAGTCCATCAGTAATTTAATACAAATCTAACTTTCTCAACAATTTTTCTGAATGACTGAAAATGATTAAAGGTTGGCAACCGAGCTGCTAATAAACCCCAACTCACACACTCGACAAACTCAACACTCACCGCTGTATTCTTTAAGCAGACATGTAGACGGTAATCGATCGAGGGCTCTCGCTAGGCGGTGATGCAGTCTGCCCGCCTGGCACGGGCTCCCGCGGCACGGCAGTAGACTAAGACCTTGCCCCAGTCTCGTGCGTGCCGTATATATGCGGCATCGTCCTTGTTTCTCGGTGCGGCCGCTCTGGTTACCCACGAGTCTCAAAACGTGCATACCTCTTCAGCTCCCTCACCTCTCTGCAGACTCCGTCGTAAAGCCATATCTGTCTAGCTTTCTATCTAATAAATACTTCACAATCGTAACAAATGAACGTTGAAAATCAGTACATTTAGCACACAGTTGTCAAAAATTAACCATTATCACAATGATGAACATCATGAAGTAAAATTGGAGACATTATGGCACACGTTTCAACACTTGTGTTCCATCATGCTCGTTCTCCTGGTTGTCACAATTCAATTGTACATCTTAAAAATAATTCTGCATCAACAGGTGAATGCATACGTCTTAGAGTTGCTTTAGCAAACTCAGGATATTGTAATTTCACCCACAGCAATAGTTGCTGCCTGTAGAAATACAGTAGAACCCCTATTTTTTGTGTGTCCATGGTTCCCAAGAATACCACTGTAAGATCACTGTTGATACAAAGTCAAAAAATAACCAATATTGACACACAAAAAATTAAAAATTATTTTTGAAGTGCATTTTTGCTTAGTTCATGTTTGTCACTGGCATAAAACAAACATGTTTTCTAAATGAAATATTAATTTCATTTAGTGGGCAGATGTCCGGGATAAAATGGTACCCAATTAGCGTATATATACCATCCCGTTGTCATCAAAAATGTTAAAAACTTAGAGCAGCGCTAAGTTTTACAAAGCGAATTACATCCATATTTAATCGCTTCTAGCATAAAGTAAAATAAAATTAAGTTATTTAATTAAAAATGTAAATGCCTTAAGAATGAAATGATGTCCCCACCCCCATCGACCCCAAATATACATAACCTCTCGCTGAAAAAAAAAGTTTACACAGTGCATGACGTAACTCCTAGCGAGTACTGCATTCATTTTCAGTCGCTTCTCGCGAGAAAACCACGGGATCAATAAAAAAAATATGTAATTATAATTTTAATATGCAGATTTTTTAGAATAAAATTATATTACAGAAGTATAAATACGCCTCGTATAAAAAAAGCTCAAGTGCCACTTACTTTTTAGCGAGTGGTAATCAGTTTCAGGAGTGCGGCATACTCGGCGTGCGTTAATCCATTTCCAGTGTCTTATTGCATCAAAACAAGAGGAGTTATTAATTAAATATAATTTTACTTCAATGCTACATTAATTTGACGTATTCTACAGGATGAGTATAAAAGAATACCCCAAATTTGAAGGTCTATAATATCAAAACCAAACAACCTACAACCTTGGTTGACCAATCAAATTAACCGTGGAACTGTGAAGTTTGTTTACCATATCTTCATAAATGTTTAATGTGACCACCATGAGCGGCCCGAACGACATCTACGCGATAATCAAACTCGTTCCACACTCTTGTCAGCATGTCCGGTGTTACAGTTTGGATGGTGTCCGTAATTCTCGTTTTGAGGTCGTCAATGTTAGTCGGCAATGGTGTACGAAACTCTTAATCCTTTATTACCCCCTTAGAAAAAATTTGCACTGGGTAAGATCCGGGCTTCTTGGGGGTCAGTGATGAAGAGCCTGGTTACCAGCTGCTCCTCGACCAATCCAGTGTTGCAGCAACGTCTCGTTCAGGTATCCGCAAACAGCTAGGTGCCAATGGGGTGGCGCACCATCCTGCTGGAAAATGAAGTCCCCTGCCGCCTCTTAGGAAACAACCACTCTGTAAGCATGTACAAATAAGGGATCCCAGTAACAGTGGGCTTGTGAAAAAAGAAGGGTCGAAAACAGTGTGTTTGGATACAGCGCCAAGCACGTTCACTTTGGGGGAAGCGTGCTCGTGTTCGGTGGTTTCATGTGGAGGCTCCTGACCCCATATCCGCATGTTGTGCCACTTCACGTTACCATTTGTATGAAACGTCGCTTCATCGCTAAAAACCTGGCGTCCGTATTTGTGATTGAATTCACGTTGAACAGTTGTAACTAATTCACATATAGCAAACTGAATAAAACAAAATGCCTTCTGTTGTTCCGTCGCCATCGTGATGCGGACTAACACACAACACACGCTCATAATGCGACGACAGACGCTCCCAGTGTCATCTCTCGGGACATAAAGGAAACATCAGACTGTCCTCTTCACATTGACGTGTCGAATGCGAGCTCGCTTCCCCCTCAACATCTCAAACCAAGCGTTACAAATGCCATCCAAACTGTAACACCGTACATGCTGACAAGAGCGTGGAAGGAGGTTGATTATCACGTAGATGTCGTTCGGGCCGCTCATGGTGGTCACATTGAACATTTATGAATGTATGGTAAACAAACTTCACGGTTCCATGGTTCATTTGATTGGTCAATCAAGGTTGTAGGTTGTTTGGTTTTGATATTATAGACCTTATAATTTGGGGTATTCTTTTATACTCATCCTGTATTTCAAACCCAAGTCATTTGAGCTGTATGGGATGAAAACATTTGTTTATACCACACCCTCCACTGTTTTACTGTGCACACCCCCAGTGTTTTCCATTATGTGTCTGGTTTTTACCATTCCCCCTCTAGTTTGCACCATTCCCTCTCTGGTTGCACCATTCCCTCGCTGGTTTACACCATTCCCCCTCTGGTTTACACCATTCCCCCTCTGGTTTACACCATTCTCTCTCTGGTTTATAGCATCCCCTCCTGGTTTACATCATTCCCTCTCTGGTTTTCAACATTCCCTCTCTGGTTTTTTCTTAGTATTCCCTCTCTAGTTTTTACTTAGTATTCCCTCTCTAGTTTTTACTTAGTATTCCCTCTCTAGTTTTTATCATTCCCTCTGTAATTTTTACCATTCCCTCTTAGGTTTTTATTGACCACCTTTCGTTTTTGCAGTGAGTTGCCACATATTTTCCATACCTCTCCTTATTACAGTGGGCATTCTAGTTTTCACCTGAGACCCATTCTTATCAGAATCCCCTCTTTTATCATTTTTCCATTATTATCACAAGCTGTATTTTTTTTTTTTACCATGCTTCGTGTTTTTACCATGAATTCATTTTTTGTAGTGGTGTTCATACTTGATAGGTTTCTCATATATACAGTGTTTTATGCACTTACCATGTTTCCACATTTCGTCGCAATTTGGTTTCCCTTTTATATTCTTCTTAAAAAAAATTTTCTTTGAAAAATTGAAAAGAAACACTTTAGTATTCTCTTTTAATCAAAATTAATGTTAGATGTGAACAGTTTGTGAGCTACAACGTTGAAATGAAAAAGCTATTTGTAGATTCAGGCACAGTTACCAATACACAGGTACCAGAGAGCAGTGACACAGATGTGCTTGTGTTGGTCTGTAGGTGAACAACTTTGTGAACAAGAGCACAGACATGTCCCTGCGAGTGGCTTCTCTCGACTACCTGGGAGTGGTGGCTGCACGTCTCCGCAAGGATGCAGTTGTCTCGCAGCAGCGGCTCGGAACCATAGACCAGATCATCCAGGAAATCAAGGCGGAGGAGGATCGTGAGTGGGAGGAGCACGGGGCTGACAAGAAGTCTGCGCGCATGGTAATTACTCCTCGTGCCTTCTTGCTTCCTCAGCTCTGACTATGGCTGTCAGTTCTTCCAGCTTGCAGAATTTGCTTTAATTAAACTTCTCGTGATTTGTAGCAATATTTTTAAATAAAGAATGTGATTCATTAAAAAAAAAAAAAAGAGGTATTTTTTATTTTAAGTTTTGTTGATTTAATTTATTTTGAATATCATCAAATTGTGCTGTTGGTTTATTAGTATAATTCGTCTTTCTTAATTGTTTTTTTAAACATTTAAATATAGTCCTTGAATTGTTAAAATGTGTGGATTATTGGTACTGTGAAAGTTACAAGTGTAATAAAGCTTCATAACCACAAGAAGTTCTTGTTTCCTAATATTTACAGTTTTTTTCGAGAAATTGACAGCAAAGTAGATAGGGTCATCATTATAAAACCATTACTTGTTGGTTTTTTTTCTCCTTGACATTACTGACCATGTGCTGAAGTGGCGGGGAGGGAGTTAGTGAAAACCATATGTATTTAATATCTTACCTTGTTGGAGGCCGCTGCGTTGTTTGTGATCATCGTACTCGCCTCCCACCATGGCCGAGCCAGGTTAATTTCCGGTGGTTTCGCACCTAGATTTTTGCACCCGGGAATCAGACCAGACGAGGCCAATGGTCGGTCGGTTTTCTCAAGGATCTCCTGTTAGCCCTACTATTGCATTCAAGTGCTGCTCCATACTCATTTGTTTTATTACTGTAGTTTTGCTTGTGTTTTAAATGTCAGCAGGAGAAGTCAGAGTTGGATCCAGAAGAGGAGCGGACACAGTTTCTGCAGAGGGTTCTGTTGGACTATTTGGCAGTGAGTGGCCAGAATGACGCTGCACTCACGTATGCGCGGCACTTTTACCTTGCGCAGTGGTACAAGGACACTACCACCGACAGGAACAAGGTGTCTTCCAGTGGCAAAAACTCTGTGATCAAGAAGAAGAAAAAGGCGAGGAAAAAGCGTAAAGGTTAGAAGCCTTTAAATTACCTCACATTTTTAATACAATTTTCCTTTGTTATAGTAATGGGTCAACTCCAATATTCTTTCGATTATGAATCCCAACCCAAATCTTTCATACTACTCATCGATTCTCCAATTGATTCTTGATTCTAATTACTGAAATTTTGTAGTGCAGCCAAAGTGGCTGAAAATGAATTCGTACAAAATTAAAGGGACAGAAAAGTTCAGATGCATTGATATCCTAAAGCATTGGAAGTGTTTTCTTCTCTAATGCATAAGAAAATTAACCATAAACACATTTCACTTGGAAGTGAAATGTGTTAGTGGCTAGATCACACTCCAACCAAGGTGAACCAGGTTCGATTCTCTGTGGAGTCAGTCTGGGATTTTCACACCTGGGCAGCATGCTAAATGATGCTGCTGGTTGGCAGGTTATTTTGGTGATCTCATGTTTCCCATATTCTTCCATTCCAGTGCTGCTCCACGTTCATCTCGCTTCAACCTCATCTGCTGTAAAAACCTCGTCAAGAGCACCCCAAACCTCTCCTCTCCTCTCCACTTCACTTTTTCACTTTAAAATAATTATTAAAAAAATTTTCATTTTGTGTTTGGCGTTGCCCTGTCGTGTTGCAGACGAAACCAGCGAGGAGGAGTCGAGCCCAGTGTCGGAATACGAGGAAGAGGACACCAAGAACCACTGTCAGAATGCAGAGGGGCTTGGCACCTACAAAGTGTTGGAGATGCGCAAGCAATTCCTCATTAGTAAGATACAGCCCTTCACCAATGGCCGTCGCAGCCAGCTCACCGACAAAGTGCTGCAGACCTACATAGATTACGACAGTGCCGAGCTTATTTGTCGCTTCCTCGCATCCAAGAGGCCCTTCTCCAAGAGTTTTGATGTGTACCTGAAGCAGGTGTGTTGTTTTACACCTTCTTTGTACAGTGAAATCTCTTCAAAAATTTCTGTGGCGCATCAGGAAAAAATTAGAAATGATAAAAATGCACAAAAAAAATTAAAACTTGAAACTCAGTTTTAGTTGCAGTCTTCTCAGTAATTTATCTTATTATAGTCCTAGTTCCTCCTCTGATTTCAGTTTCCTGTAGTTAGCAACTTTTGTCTACACCGTTTGAAAAGGTTTTAGTGGGTTTTCTGTGGTATTTATAAAAACTGAAATACGTAAATAAAGGAAAAAGGAAAATACTTTTTTTTTCTTTTAAAGTGTTCTATACTGTTTGTATTAATCAGTAAAGGTAAAAAAAAGCCAAATATATTAATTTTGACTAAAATTATGTACATAGAAAGTAACGAAATTTGGGAGTTGTGGGGTGCAAAATTTTCACAAAAACATTGTGGTGTATGTACCATTTAGATGTTTTGATGAAAACATTATGTTAAAACAGCAGATAATAGTAGTTTATAATTACCATAGAGTTGCCATACCATGTTTGCCCGCAAAAGGGGTTGCCCACGCGTACGAGTCGCAGGTATTTTTTCCGGCAAAAAATTTCCTTTATCCATTGTAAGGGTTGCCCACGCGTATGAGTCGCAGGTATGTTTTCCGGCAAAAAATTTCCTTTTTCCATTGTAAGGGTTGCCCATGCATATGGGTTGCACCATACTTTTGACATCGGTGAAACTTTTTTTCAACGACATATAAATATGTATTATTTTTTGATAAAATAACGATAAAAATTACATTTCCTATGTGTCATGTTGGCTTAACGATGGTACATAACGAATACTGCACTGTGCATTGCCGCATGTTCCTTGCGTGTCAGTTCCGCTTTGTATCACCTCCAGCCGCCCAGCCCAGCTCCCTTTCTCTCTTTCTCCCTCTTTCTCGATGTCCCTCCCTTTTGCTCGCTCCACCTGTTTCTTATGCTGTCTTATCACCTTCTCATGTTTCTTCACAAATGCTTGGCTGTGGTTGGAGGAGAAATGCATAGGGGAAGCACTGTGAGGGCGAGGAACTGCCGGATGCAATCATTCACATCGTGCCCTTCCCCCTCTCCTGCTGTTTCTTTCCTCTGGTCGGATACCACAGCTAGCAGTAGCTGTGGCAACTATGCGCGCCCGTGAAGCGATAGCAAGCATCCTCGGCAACAGCACAGTTGTGAATGTGTGTGACCGACATGACGGTGTGCGCGACCTCAAAGGCGCTTGACCTTACTACAGCTGTGCCTGCATTGATTGCTTGAGTTCATTCTCTTTCTTCTGTGTCATGCGCGCTTCCCAGATACACAAACATCAGTGATAGTGGGAAAAGAACAAGCGAGTTGTAATGCAAAATTTAAGTTTAAAGTTGTGGAAGAAGGGCAGCTGGTCGACAATTTGCCATCAACTATAATAATGTACAGTGTTTTTGCAGGGAAGAAAATACGTTGGAAAAATTGCCTGAATAAATGTGTCATAAGAAGGAGGGGAGGTGCGGTGCACACATACATTTGTTTCTTGTATATACACATAATTTAGGTTCTTGAATAGAAAAAAAGGAAAAAAAATTTATATAGGGGAGGGAATTTTTATTTTTAAATTCCTAGATTATCTCGATTTTAGCTATAATTGAGGTTCTAGAGAAATTGTGTATTTATTAATTTTCGATTATCTCGATTATTTATGCAAATTCTAAGATTAATATTTTATTACTCAAAGCATATAATTCAAACTCGTAATTCTTTAATATTAAATTCCAGAATACATAATAAAACAATGATAATGGATTTCATTTACCGCGTCCCCTCACTGTTCGTTGTGTACGATGGCCTGTTTTTGTACGTTAGCATGATGTCTTTTTTATAACAAAGCGACGTTTTAAAACTGACAGTGTCACTGCCCATGACTATTTTTCCGCCATTTGATAAATACAACTGAACAAAAACTATTAATTTGTTTACAATAACAAAAGTAAGCCAACTATAAACAAAGAATCAAGCGGCCGACCACAGTTGAAGTTTGGTTATGGTCACACAGATGGATAAGGTAACTCTTTTCACGTCACCCGTAAAATCCGAAAGGTCGTTTGTTTTGCTTCGAGTCACACTGCATGAATAATACAGAGAGAGAGTTCGTGCAACTTCGGAAACTGCTGTGTCTGGTTTTTGCACGCATAACCTACTGAAGATGATAAAACTTCTATGAAATAGTGGTATTTGATATGCAGTGGAAATTATTTAAATTTTGTGGGATGCGTGATAGGTTTTCCTATTAACCTTTCGAGATTCTTGAGGCGACATAAATTCTCTTACGAAAAGAAAGTTACCTCCAGTAAGGTTAATTCTACCCAGTTTAGGAACAAAACTAGATTTCTTGGGAGAGTTTGGCATAGGGAAAATTTCCTCCTCTAGGTGCGCAGTATCGCAAAGATGTTACTTTTAATTAAAATTTTAAGCTACGTAAATAGTAAAAGAGTAAGATTTCGCTATTTTAGATAGTTATTTTATATTTGATTTATGATTATTTGAATTATTTAGCTTTTTAACCTAGAAAATAGAGAAAATCTGGTACACAAGCGACACTGGCACTTGCCTAGTAGCGAAAATTTAGGTTGCCAAACTTTTGACATTGATCTTCCCAACCTGTAGTAGACGTAACCTTACCTCCACCTACCACATCTGTTGCATGGCGATAGTCGTGGTTATAGCGCACACGTCGCGTACGTTACAGTATTTACACATTCAGAGAAAAAGAAAGGCATAGATTCTCACATAACACTACCAATACCTCGTTCAGTAAAGATTTAAAAAACTGTTCTCATGTGATATAATTGTTATGAAAACAAATTTGAGTTATATTTGCATGCATTAAACAAATATACTGTGTTAACTTGTGCCAAACGGTTTGTTCCGTAGTTTTAACCGTAATTATTGAATGACAACAGAAGCAATCTTAAAACTTGCTTGTTTCTGAGGCAAGAAGAGCATTTTGATCACGAAATCTGCAATATTTATCATTCAACTTGACTCAAAGTTGTAAAAATCAAACACTCCCATTGCTAATGTAAAGTTATGAACATGTATTTTCTTGACAGTGTAATTTTTCACAAGAGTAAATAATTTGTTCATTCAATGCAAAAAATAGTATAATATTGATACTACCAAACATTTTTAACATTATTTGTATAAGAATTTTGCAAGACTATAGAAAGTGCACAATAAAAATGGATAGTCAATATTGCATTGCAAGTTCAATAGATAGAGGTACCACTGTACTTTTGTTTTGAAATTTTTTGCATTTAATTAAAGAAGATGCATTTTTAAGCCAGGGCTTGATTTCAACGTGATGTGACCAGTTGTCTTAGAATTATGCAGTAAACTTATAGATTAATAATTAATTTAGTTTCTGTTTGCATAGGAGGTTCATAGTGTATCAAGCACTTTCGAAAGCCCTGCTTAGGATCTACTTTTCTTCTCATTTTGTATCTTTCCGCTACATGTAAGATTAACATTGCCCTGGACTGCCTCACTTTATTCATGCGTAATCCAAGTGGACAACATGGAATCTTTTTTTTACAAAAGTAAACGTGTTAATAGAATACAAATTTATGCTCTTACTCATGTAAAAAAACATTAACTTCAGTGACTATAAATTTACATATTACACTGCCAGTACAATGTCAAGTCTCAGAACTATGTTGACCAATTCATTGCCAACGTAGCTGGGACCTGCATGCCAGTGTGTACTGAAGCATATTTGTAGTAATGTGCAGTGATATTTTTCAGTGATTGATTTTGAAAGGGCTCACTTTATTATGTACAGCCTCGACCCAGTTTGTGGTACAACTTAAGTGCATTAGACTTCTTTCTGGGGCAGTGTGATAACTGAGGAATGACTTTGTGGCAGATCCTCCTTGTTCTGGCGGAGAACTCGATCGCTGTGAGGACAAAAGCGATGAAGTGTCTGACGGTGATCGTGGAGGCCGACCCAGGGGTCTTGGGTCGTGTGGACATGCAGCGCGGGGTGCGACACTCGTTCCTGGACCACTCGACATCTGTGCGGGAAGCTGCTGTCGATTTGGTAGGCAAGTTTGTGCTCAGCCGTCCGGAGCTCATCGACAAGTATTACGAAATGCTTTCTACAAGAATACTGGTGAGTTGGCGTGCGTCTGGGTCTCCATGGTCTTAAGTGGTGGGTTTATTTAGTGGCAGGAGCAGTGTCCAAGGATAGATATTTAAATACTTTGGGATGTCCCTTGTAAAAGTAGTCTGCCCCCAAATGGATGCAAATGGAGTTAATGGTGTGACATGTTACACACATTGTAAAATTTCATCGTACTGTGATACATCTGTAATAAATGTGTGTTTGCACGAGTTTGCAGTATCAGTTTTGTACCCGTCCAGATGTGCATACATCGTCTTTATATTATTTTTACTCAAGCACACACAACTCCAGAGATTATTGTGGTGAAAAACTGGTGTATTGTTAGTAAGAAATGACTGTCAATAAGGTACTACATAGATAACTAGCTCTCTGTGAAAAACATGGACAGTGCTGTATCAGTTCATTCTATTCGGATTAATTGTACTTGAACATGTAGATATGTGCACAGAAGTGTACAAGTTGTCAAGGTGACCATTTTCTGTGTCTGCAGTAATCATTTGCATGTCCTTTTACATTCAACTCTCATTTCTACGACCCTTCATGGTTCCTGGGAAAAGGGTTGTTATTTCGAGAGGGTCGTTATTTCGAGAGTGTTGTTAATGGAAAATTGTTTTGTGGTTCCCCAAAAAAGGGTCGTGATTTCGAGATGATCATTATTTCAGGGGTCTTACAATTGGGAATTGACTGTACTTATTTTTAGAGAATGGAAGTAGCCTTATTTTACATTGAACATCCCGAAGGTAACTATTGTTGTGGTAATATGCAGGTGTTCAATTTATTTTATACACACACACTCACACTAGCTTTTACCTGCAGCTTTGCTCGCATGGTTATAGTAACAAACTTATAGGGAGGAATAACAGTATTTATTTAGTAGACAGACACTGATCATAAACACAGAACAGAGCACTATTGTAGGACGCTACTGTACACGATGTTGTAAGTTTTTCCATCTGGCGCTAAAATGTGGAGATTTTGGGCATTGGGCACACGCGAATATGCGACATAGAGCTGGCCATGAGAGAAGCGTGGGTTTTCCAAGTGCACCCCCGCTACCTGTAATGTTTACCCTTGCACTTTGTTTATTGTAATAGCAAAACTAAGCTTGAGAGGGAATTGCAACCTTTTGAATTGGAACGGGAGGTCTGTGGGGATTATAGGGATCCGGGGGATGATTACGTTCTCGCCCTTTCCTACACCTGTCAGAATAGTGGCAACAATTATGTTCCGCCCAAGTTGTGTGAGACGAAGCCTCGTCCCGTTACATAAGCGTGGTGCATCTAAATTTTTCATAAGCATGACCGGAACGCATCATTTTAATTGGAGCTTATGTGAGGGCACACCTGACAATTCTAGAGAATTCAGGAACTCTACAGGATATGAAGTGCTCTATTCTGTGTCCACGACTGTGTCTACTGACAAATACTCCGTTGTTTCTCCTTGTATCTCTTTGAAAATGTTAGCATTAATTTTATTAACGATGTCATTTTTTGGTACTAGAATCACTCTTTTACATAACCACTGGTTGTCATTTATATTTCTTTGTAGATACTGTCTTGTATCAACGTCATTGTAGAGGTGCACTCTCATATTTGTCACCAGCCAGTAATACCACCATTTCTCCCATAATATCTGTATTGTTTCGTATATCCTGTAGAGTTCGGTTTAGGACCTCTATCGCTTTTTTGTGTGACATTGTGCTTTCGTCCTACACTAACAACTTACATTGACGCGGCATTGTACCACGAGTGCTATTTTTACTAAAATTGCAGATGGGTGACTCTTCCTGAGCAAGATTCAGTGGCAACTTTAACACGAAATGTGCGGTACGGCCCCCGCTCAGTAGTGTGGCGGCTATGCCGGAGGAAGCCACGGCTACAGCAATTTCTTGGTCTTTTCTTTTATGCGCCAGTAATAAATTTAACAGAAATGTTTTTCCCATTCCACCAGGGGCATGTAGAAAGAAGAGTGCACCATTCCCTGACTCCACTTGACGTAACACTGTATCAAACACGTGTCTTTGTTCCGGTAATAACTGGGGCACCATTTCGGTCACTTGCTGGCAACGCTGGGACATGAGTCCGATAACAATAAGCCTGTGATTCTTATAATCAATTAAGGGATCGTAATGAGATGCTGCATCATTAAATACAGACCAAGTGTTTCTTTGAAAAGCTCGTCGACGTTCCGCTTAGAGTTCCGCATTTGCTATTCTTCTCGCCTGTGACTGTTCAGGTGTTTCGGATGCCCTTAAAGCAGCCTGTCGTTCTGCTTTTGTTCTTCCAGTCGTAGTTGGGTCTGAACAGGTGTTTCGGAGGCTCTGAATATGGCTTGACGCCCAGCCTGTTCATCTAAAAGCAGCTGCGTTTGTTTACGCATTTCTGAGGCTCTCAAAGTGGCTTGGCGCTCTGCCTGTTCATCTCGACGGAGTTGAGAATCAGCAGGAGAGTCTAATATCCTGAGATGTTCCTGGCATGCGGCCTGTTCTTCGAGCCTTTCCTGAATCTGAGCAAGCGATTCAGCTGCTCTCAAAGCAGCTTGTCGCTGTGCTTGCTCTTGTCTTCTCAGTTCGACATCTTCTGAAGACTCTTGCGATCGAGCAAATCTTTTCGCTTGTGCTTGAGACAATGCTCTGAAAGACTTGATCTTCGTTTGCTAGGCATTATTTATTTAACAGACACAAAAAAAAATACAATTCAAAGTGCAAATCAGTCCCAAAGGTTAATCCACTCTAATAAATTGAACAATATTAGAATATTCCTAAACAACAAAACCAAAATGAAAAGCGAATCAAAGGAAACCAAAAGCAAATGCAGTCAATTGAAACTATTTGAACGCCAACTATTGTTAATTTTTAAAACTACAATTTGTATGTCATTTAACATAGAATGATTAAAGGAAATTACATATTGAGTAAATTTTTTGAGATATTTTCTCACAATAAAAAGTAGCCAATGTCACCTTTGAGCCCTCCAACTATTTCTGTGCAAGAAATTACGTCGATCTGTTGCGACGTTGCATTGTTGACATTGCATTGTTATTCTGTTTGTGTACTTTTTTATTTTCCAATAAGAATTTTCCCGAGGGAATGAGATATTTTCTCATATTAAAAAGTAGCCTGTCACTTCCCGGCCCTCCAACTATGTCTGTGCAAAAAATCACGTCGATCCGTTGCTCCGTTGCGACGTGAAAGGAGGACAGACAAACAAACAAACACTTTCGCATTTATAATATTAGTATATATAGGCTAACATTTTTTTTTTCTTTACTTGAACTTACATAGTTTGTTGCATTCCTCTATTTACTTTTTGGACGCTGTGAACCGAAATAAGTTAAAAATTGCTTTAAATTGTGCTGCAGTTCACATTGGCGACACATTGACACAATTTTTTGAATCGTCACAACTGTAGTTATTTGCTTGACTTTTTATTCCTACTCGTTTAAAGATGTTCATGTAATCTCTTACAAACTTTTATTCCACAGTTATTAGAGCTGGACCATTACTGATCATAATAACAAGTTGTTTTTATAAATGTTTGCCATTTCATACGGCGGCAAATCAACAATCATTAGATCCCAGCGGTGGTATGTTGTAGAATAACTCGTTTAGAAATGTGATAAAATAACAGAATTAATAAGAAAAACCAGTACACACTCATTTATTTTCACTGTAGCATTTACAGAAAGAGAACATATGTTATGTCACCGCGGTTGTACACTACCATCGCTTTTATTCACATACCACATGGCCCCATGTAACAAACACAAAGACTTTTTTTTTTTGGTAATTTCTGGGAATTTATAGTGTTTTATTTCTGCAAACACATTCAAAAGTATACAATTTTAGTACATTGATAAGAGCATGAGACAGCGGCACGGTGGTTACGAACAATACCAACATGGCGTCGCGTCGTAGCTGTACCGGAACACAAACTAACGGCTCTAGTAGTATTGCAAGCTGATTCTAAGAGTTTACAGTGAAACATTTGCATTTACAAAGAGTTTCATCTATTATAATTTAACTTATGGTAAACAAATTCTGTTACCGAATCATGACTGTGGTAGCAAGAAATTGCAAACACGTGCAAACAGTTTGCGTTACGGTAGCAAATAGCACTGCAATCGCATGCACCAAACCTCAGTATTTGCAGAATCTACTACCAATTTTAACCAAGAAGATACGCCTATTTAAACTTGTGGCTTCACCCACTACGCAAGCATGATGATCACTGAAAATAAAATAGTAGGATCACTGAAAGTAAAACTGCAACACCAAGGAAATAAATTCCCTACCTAATAAAGCATTTATTTCTTTTGCAAAGAACTTTGAGATATTTCCTGACAAGCAAATTGTATCTACTGAAATGTTTACTGGTAGCTATTCGACATCGAAACTATTTGCACGATATTCAAAAATGTTACTTTTCGATTTGAAAATATTCAAACAACAAAATCCACTATTCGCACACTCCTAGAAAATAATGATGGATCAGGTGGCTGGATGCCCACTGTGTTCCAGAAATAAACTTTCGCAGACAGGGGTTACCTGTTCTTTGAAATTTCTCCCTTCTGGGCCCATTAAGAAAAAGCAAGAAGTATTCATTGCTGGAAAATAAGAGTGCCGGAAATATGCGATGACGAGGTTAATGTTATTGTTTGATTTTTAGCTTTCTGAATTTTGCGAAGTTCTTGACAAAGTTTTGGTAATAATGGAAAGTTAATTTTTCCTTGCAAACGTGTGTGTATATTGAATGAAATTTATATATATTTTAAACGTATCTTATAAAAATACTTGTACAGCGAATGTTACGTGGTACAAGTTTGGGGTGTTTTTAATAATTGTTTAATGTATTATATTATGAATTAATTGAACTTAGTAAGCTGCACATTGAACGCATCTAGATATCCTAAACAATTATTGTGCAATCCACCATCTACTTTTCATAGTGAGCAATTATTAAGTACAAGTGGCATAATATGTGACACCAAAAGGAACAGACTAGATCCAGAACGTGTTCGAATGCTGGTTTTTTTTTATAACAAGAACTTGTATTTGGCAATTAAGTACAAAAAGGTTTTACGAGTACAAAAATATTTTATTCACTCAATAACTGTTATAAAAATTACGTACAAATTGTTACGGGATAGTGGCATTAGGTATTAAATTGTTTCATTAGAATAATTGTATATTTAGCTATTATAATAATACCAAAGGTTTGTAACAATTTTTATTTTGGAACATTTTCACTGCTGCATATGATTGGTATTTTTTGAAAAATAGCTAATGACTCGAAATCGAGAATCTAAATTTCAGAACTGAAATTGGAATCAGAATTTATGAAAAATTGGGTTCAATCCATTCATAATATATATATGTGTATATATATATATATAATTTGTATTATTATACTTTTATTATTATTTTCTTATATATTTTATGTCAGAGTGTAGCTCTGTGTATTGTTTTCTTTGTATGTTTTATGTCAGAGTGTTGGTGTGTATTGTTTTCTTTGTATGTTTTATGATAGTTATTTTTGATTCAGTTTTTTTCTCTGCAGGATACTGGGGTTAGTGTCAGGAAACGTGTCATCAAGATACTGAAAGACATTTGCATGGAATGTCCTGATTTCCCAAAAATTCCTGAAATCTGTGTCAAGATGATTCGCAGAGTTAATGATGAAGAAGGTATGTAAACATTCTATTATATATGAGGTAAGATGCTTAATAATGGAATTTATCACAAAACTGACTAAAAATATTTAGCAGTAACTCTAAATATTGTATTTTTTGCAGGTATCCGGAAACTTGTAATGGAAGTATTTCAGAACATGTGGTTCACTCCAGTCAGGGAAAGGCCGACATTAGATTCTACAGCGCTTCTTCGCAAAGTGATGAACATAACTGATGTTGTTGCTGCATCTCGTGACATGGGGTTGGAGTGGTTTGAGCAGTTGCTAATCAGTGTAAGTTCTTCAATGTACTGTCACAAAAAAGATTTGACTTGTGTATTATATTACCAATTTTGGCATGTATAGGCCTCGCATTTGATACTCCTTTTTCTTGTGAAATCGTGGGGTGCGACTTTACACAAAACTTTTTGGGGGAAAAAATGGGGAAAGTAAAGAAATTTTTGTGCCGACAATAAAATAACACCAAAGGTCCTGCATTGTCAGGAATTAGCCCTTAGAGTAACTACACTGTTCCCAAGGATGCCTGTGATCACTTCACGGAAGAGAGTTGTTGCCAAGCGTCAGTTGTTACTGTAAGTGAACAAACCACAGGCTTTAAAAAAATCTTCCGTGGCCTGTTCTAGAGATTTTATTTTTCCAGTTTAAGAAGTTCAAAATCATGTTGCAGTTTGTACATGAATGGGGACGATACTTGTTGAAATACAATACACAGTTGTTAAATCAGCAAAGTCGATGGATTCAGAAATTTTCTCTGCATAAGAAAGATCCAGGCAGCTCAGGAAAGCTACTCATTGACAAAGCTACTTGCCTACATGCACAGTACACAAATGTGTGCATATACAGTAAAACCTCTCTATAACAAAACTGAAGGGACTAAATTACAGCAGGTGTGTTTTAAAGGAGTTCTATATAACGGGGAAAAAATTGAAATTTTATTGGAATAATAACTCTTCTTTAAGTAAAACCAATTTTTATTTACTGGCAACTACAGCCTTACAAACAAATAAAAAACTACTACCTTATTAACACCAAAAATTTAAACATCATCCGCAACACACAAAAAAATTAACATTTCCAACACAATCAAACAGATCATGACAATATAAAGGTTCAGACATTAACTCTTGATTGCTCACCTAGGCATAGCTTTCACAGTAAGGTTGGAGTTTTACTGCACATGCTCGCATGCTCACATGCTCACATGCTCACATGCTCACATGCTCGCACACACAAGCTTCATTGTCTTCATACATTCAGAAACCTGCGTCTTCAGAACAGTGATGTGGGCCTTCCGTTGTTGGTGGAATTTCGATAGTCCCTGAGTTTTGTACACCAATCTGGCCTTGACATGGATGAAGAAAGTAGTGAAAACATTTTCTTAAAATGTTTACTCTCAGAAATTGTTTAAGCTTTTTTCTGTCCCAAGACATCTTTAAAAAAGAAATCAGAAATTGATATTCCCGAATTGTTAAGATTATTTCTTTTGGTAAATTGAGGGTTGTCAGACATGCTAGCCAAGACATGTTATTTTGGCCAGCAGTTTGCATCAGTGAATGTTTGCAGCCAACTTCCAGTAATGATTCACTTTACAAGCACTATCCAGAGGCCATTGTAATCTTGGAGGCTTTGAGTTCTCTCTCAATGTCCATGTGATATAAAACACCAAATGTTAACTGTTTTAGAAAGAGTCATAAAGAAAACCATAAATGGCCATTTATAAAACCAAAATTGTAAGAAAAAATTTTTGTAAACTAGTTGTGTTAGAAATGTAAAACAATTTTTAAATAACTTATCCGTAAAACCTTTTCAATTGGATGGTCTTTATAGGTTGCACATTGGCATTTAAAAGTTTATAAACTGTGGGCGTTACCAAAGATAAATTATTTAATTGTATAATTTGGTTCTTGTGTGTACCCTCTTTTGATATATTTCATAAGTTTTCTCTTATTTTTCAGCTGTTCAAGCCCAAAGAGGACAAGGATGACTCCACCAATTTGAATGTCGAACCACCGAAAGCTTTGCTCACAGCTTGCAAACAGATAGTTGACTGTCTGATTGAGAACGTCCTTAGGCTGGAGGAGACGAGCTTTGTTGACGACCAAGGTAGTAAAGGGTCATCCCAGCGATTAGTGGCATGCCTGACAACATTGTACCTCTTTGCCAAGATCAGACCGCAGTTATTATTGGATCATGCAATCACGCTTCAACCGTACTTGAGCTTGAAGTGCCAGGTAAGTTGATATACCTAGAATTATACTGATGGGCGTAGTTGCACAACATTTCTTACGTTCATTTTGGCATCTTTGCAAAATTTGTTTTCGTGTACTGACGGGTTATCCCTAAGTGAAGGCTGTTGGTGAACTAACTGATCTGAATTTGTAATCTTTTATTTAACTCTCAAAACTACAACCTTATATGGTTCCCAGAAAAAGGGCTGTTACTTGGAAGATGTTCGTATTTGAATTTGGACCAATTCTGACCAACCCCCAACCCCTATATGCAGAAATTTCATTAAAATTGTACGTAGACCATTTTTGCACTGCTTTAGCAACAAAATTACATGTTATGCAGTAAAAACCCCTTTCTTACATTCCCTGATTTTATACTTTCCTTAATTTTACACCTACTTTATTTGTTCCCCGTTTAGAGTTTTTACAGCTTAACTTTCCCTATTTTTACTTTTTCTTCTATTTTGCAACATTTTTTCTGGTCCTTTGAATTGGCTTATTTTTTTACTTTTACTCCCAAAAAATTAAAAAATTGTATCTATGTGTAAACGTTCATAGAGTTAAAATAATGTGTTTTCAATGCAATATTATTTAATTGTTTGATGCCAGTTGGCCAATGTGGATGATGGTGCATAGGCTCAGTATCCCTCTTAGAGACAAGGGAAACTGAACTCTGGGGGCGTCTGGCCTTGGCTCATCAGAGCGTGTAGCTTGGACACTGAGGGTAGTTATCCCTTTTCTGGCCCGCCCGGTGATTGGGCATTTAGGAATAGCTGTGGGTATAAAGTTATGCAAAGTCCGTGATGTTATGTTACTATAGATGATAAAACAAAAGAATAGTAACAGAATTAAGATGTTTAGTGGATTTAGTGGGTGTCCTGTAGGCGCAGGCATGACTGTAGATATAAACAAAGTTACGTAGCAGCGCGGAGGAGAGCAGGTTCAGGCGTGGCCCCTCCAGGAAGGAACCTACTCTTCCTGAGGCCGGTGCCTTGGGGTGAACCCCTGCCGGAGTCTCTCAATTGATCGGCGCCACCATGTGCACTTCATAATTGATGGTAGGGGTGGGCGAAGCTTCAGAAATTTGAATTACAGTTGAATATTTTTAATATTCGGCTTCGTATTCGAAAAATAAATTTTTTTACTTCAAACTTTGAGAAAAAAAGTGCTTCTGGGCAACTTAAATTATTTATTCTTATTTACCCAAAAAACAATGAGATGGCGACTTTGGTTTAGTAACATCATCATCAAAGTTCTTATTTTATGTCTGCTACACACATGGCTAGTGAATAATGAAAACATATCTTCAACTCAACAGATTGCCCACAAATTAGTCCAAACTGCATTTCGCTGTAAAATAATTGTCAGTATCCAATTTTACTCCCAAAATAGCAAAACGGAATTATTGGAAAAAAGATTTTTTATTTTACAAAACACTTAATTATCTTCCCAAACTTAATTCGGCACAGCAAATTTTAATCTTTAATATAGTGAAACACTGTTAAGAATTTCCAAATTAATAAGTTTTCTTTCTTAATAAGTTCAATAATCCTTGTCTATATGCTCATGTGCAATTTGACCCTTTTAAGAAATTTTCCTGGTTAGTAAGCATTATTTTTTCAGTCCCTTAAAAAACGTTTTAAACGGAGTTTTACTGTATTATGTTTATTTCCATCATGTCCAACAGTGCCTTAAGGCATTATGGTGTGATAAATAGGATCAAATCTCAGTATTGTAATAAAAACAGGAAATTGTTAAAACTATACTTCACTTCATCCCATTTTGAATGGCCTCGGAATATCCATACAGCTAACGTTGTTCCGTTGACTGAATTAGAGAGCGAGTATTAAGGGAATGGAACAGCAATAGTCTACTTCATATAAGAATATTTTTTTTTGACAGATTGTGTAGTAGTAATTTGTAAACGAACATGCTACGTATCCTTCTACCACCAAGTGATTTCCACCTGACTGTCAAAACATGTTTTGTCTGTAATTACGGACATCGATGAGACGGTAAGCCTTCCTACCTACATCAAAATATTCTCTCGCCAAGCTGTTCACGTGTAGATAATGAGAAAGAATAGATTTTGCTGTAGGATATTTTATAGCTGCATTTGATATTAGGTGATTAAGATCCATAGTTTATTCTTTTGAAAAATATGTTTAAAAATTGCAGCTTTCTTGCCCAGCAAACAGAAATAATACATTTAGTGATGGGTTGAGTCTCGAAAAATCGAGTCGAGTCATATCAACAAAAATCGACTTGTCACTCGAGTCGAGTTTTTTTACCGCAGACATCAAGTTACTGAACGTACAAGTCAAAGTGGGTTTACGATTGACTTGACAGAAACCGTAGGCAGTGTGCTTAGAATATGAACCAATGTTTTTAAGGGTATTGGTTTATGGCTGCTGTGTGCGGGTCGTGTGCGTTCTTGGCTTGACCTAAGATATCGTTATATTTTATATTTTAAGCACAAGTCAAGACGACGTAGCCAGTCAGAACGCAGTGACAGTTGTTGGGAAACTGTATTAACATTTTGGATTTAGGTTATGTTGCATCGTGAAATAGTATACAATGAATTATTTAAATCGAGAAACAGTATTGTCTTAATGTAAAGAAAAGTTCATGGTCATGTTATATTTCTTGGAAGAGGTTATTGAAATTTGCTTTATTTAACCTTTTGAGATTTATTGACGTAAATGCCTAATGTTGGCATCAGATTCCACTTCTATAAGTTATTGCCAGTTTTTCGAAACGATTACACAAGCAGTAACCACGAATATTTAAATAATATTCACTCTTGACCATTTTTCCAGGTTATGTTGGTTTCTTTCCTCCTACAATTCTGATTGGCAAGCCTTAGTAGTTGCTAGATCAATCATAAACTGTAAAACCTATTCTCAGTGTACTTAAAAAAATCATAAGTACAAGTCTTAATTCTTAAGTATTTAATTGTAGACCCACNGATGGTAGCGGTGGGCGAAGCTTCAGAAATTTGAATTACAGTTGAATATATTTAATATTCAGCTTCGTATTCGATAATAAATTTTTTTACTTCAAACTTTGAGAAAAAAAGTGCTTCTGGGCAACTTAAATTATTTATTCTTATTTGCCCAAAAACAATGAGACGGCGACTTTGGTTTAGTAACATCATCATCAAAGTTCTTATTTTATGTCTGCTACACACATGGCTAGTGAATAATGAAAACATATCTTCAACTCAACAGATTGCCCACAAATTAGTCCAAACTGCATTTCGCTGTAAAATAATTGTCAGTATCCAATTTTACTCCCAAAATAGCAAAACGGAATTATTGGAAAAAAGATTTTTTATTTTACGAAACACTTAATTATCTTCCCAAACTTAATTCGGCACAGCAAATTTTAATCTTTAATATAGTGAAACACTGTTAAGAATTTCCGAATTAATAAGTTTTCTTTCTTAATAAGTTGAATAATCCCTGTCTATATGCTCATTTGCAATTTGACCCTTTTAAGAAATTTTCCTGGTTAGTTAGCATTATTTTTTCAGTCCCTTAAAAAACGTTTTAAACGGAGTTTTACTGTATTATGTTTATTTCCATCATGTCCAACAGTGCCTTAAGGCATTATGGTGTGATAAATAGGATCAAATCTCAGTATTGTAATAAAAACAGGAAATTGTTAAAACTATACTTCACTTCATCCCATTTTGAATGGCCTCGGAATATCCATACAGCTAACGTTGTTCCGTTGACTGAATTATAGAGCAAGTATTAAGGGAATGGAACAGCAATAGTCTACTTCATATAAGAATTCCTTTTTTTTGACAGATTGTGTAGTAGTAATTTGTAAACAAACATGCTACGTATCCTTCTACCACCAAGTGGTTTCCACCTGACTGTCAAAACATGTTTTGTCTGTAATTACGGACATCGATGAGACGGTAAGCCTTCCTACCTACATCAAAATATTCTCTCGCCAAGCTGTTCACGTGTAGATAATGAGAAAGAAGTTATTTTGCTGTAGGATATTTTATAGCTGCATTTGATATTAGATGATTAAGAGCCATAGTTTATTCATTTGAAAAATATGTTTAAAAATTGCAGCTTTCTTGCCCAGCAAACAGAAATAATACATTTAGTGATGGGTTGAGTCTCGAAAAATCGAGTCGAGTTGAGTCATGTCAACAAAAATCGACTTGTCACTCGAGTCGAGTTTTTTCTACCGTAGACATCAAGTTACTGAACGTACAAGTCAAGGTGGGTTTACGATTGACTTAACAGAAACCGTAGGCAGTGTGCTTTGAATATGAACCAATGTTTTTAAGGGTATTGGTTTATGGCTGCAGTGTGCGGGTCGTGTGCGTTCTTGGCTTGACCTAAGATATCGTTATATTTTATATTTTAAGCACAAGTCAAGACGACGTAGCCAATCAGAACGCAGTGACAGTTGTTGGGAAACTGTATTAACATTTTGGATTTAGGTTATGTTGCATCATGAAATAGTATACAATGAATTATTTAAATCGAGAAACAGTATTGTCTTAATGTAAAGAAAAGTTCATGGTCATGTTATATTTCTTGGAAGAGGTTATTGAAATTTGCTTTATTTAACCTTTTGAGATTTATTGACGTAAATGCCTAATGTTGGCATCAGATTCCACTTCTATAAGTTATTGCCAGTTTTTCAAAACGATTACACAAGCAGTAACCACGCATATTTAAATAATATTCACTCTTGACCATTTTTCCAGGTTATGTTGGTTTCTTTCCTCTCCTACAATTCTGATTGGCAAGCCTTAGTAGTTGCTAGATCAATCATAAACTGCAAAACCTATTCTCAGTGTACTTAAAAAAATCATAAGTACAAGTCTTAATTCTTAAGTATTTAATTGTAGACCCACCTTCACTGTGCTTTTAGATTATGGTGAATTCTCTATTATTCGTTCCTGTTATTTACGTTTTAACGTATCTCCCGTTTTTTTTATTTTGGTTGCGTTAGAACAATTAAAAAATCCTTTGAGTAAGTGTTTTCCTTCACATGTCCTGGAAATGTCGTCACAAGGACATGTTGTCCTTCACAAATCATAATGATTATTATCCATTTTTTTACATTTAAAATGTTAGCATGTCTGTAACTTTTTTAGCAAGGCATTTGAATTTGCAAGTTATTGTGAAACTATATTGAAGCAAGATTTTGTAACTAATCTACTTCTGCCATGATAATGCTATTTCAGAGCCAAAGTGTTGCATTTTAATCAAAACCAGTCTCTTTGAATCAGTTGTTTGCATAGTGTATGTGCATTCAAGGCAATCTTCAAGTTTAGCTTAAAACTANCATAATGATTATTATCCATTTTTTTACATTTAAAATGTTAGCATGTCTGTAACTTTTTTAGCAAGGCATTTGAATTTACAAGTTATTGTGAAACTATATTGAAGCAAGATTTTGTAACTAATCTACTTCTGCCATGATAATGCTATTTCAGAGCCAAAGTGTTGCATTTTAATCAAAACCAGTCTCTTTGAATCAGTTGTTTGCATAGTGTATGTGCATTCAAGGCAATCTTCAAGTTAAGCTTAAAACTTAATTAATTTACTACATGGCCCATCAAAGCCTCCTATCCTATAAAAAACTTTTTAAGAAATTCAATAAAACAAGTTATGGTGGGAGGCAGTCTTTTGAGACCCTCCAGAGCTCCTACCGTTAAAAAACCATTGCACGACGACACAACAGAACATTAAAATTATGCCCTAACGATGGAGTCGGGGAAATGAATAGAAATATAAAAAATTAATGAACTTGGGCGGCGCACAAAGACAATCACGATACGTTAAAAACAAGAGGCACAGCAGACACGACACCATAGTTAAACCCAAACCAAATTTAGAAGGGCTGCCAAAACAAAATTCAGAAATTTAAGACTACTGCACACCCAAGCAACTACACACATATGCCACACAGAATTACAAAAACATTTAAAACCCTACCGCAAAAACGCTGTCGTTTCCCAAGACTCGTCATTAAAATGCCCCATCGCTCTCAATCAATGACAGGTGAAGTTGTCAGCTTGAACATTGTTGTCCTTGTATTTAGCTCAGCTGGACAAAGAAGTGCAGGCGATCCAAGCTCGACCATCGGCATGGAAGTAGGCATTAGGATAAAGTAGCACAAGGAGAAGAAGGCCGGGACCAGGCGTGCAAGGCCTTAAATCAGCTACTACTGCCAATCATGAATTGATACGCCTGCGTGGAGGAAGGGGAAAGGAAGGGAGGGAGAACAAGGAGGACGAAGGGGGGGATCCAAGCCGAGCAAAGAGTATACCACAGACCGCAGATATAGAGAATGCAAATAAACGTAATGCGACTTCGCTGATGGTGCAGTTGTAGTAAGTTTGAAGGCAGTGTGTATTGTTATACTTTGTTTATATTTTGGTCAAACCATTCTTGTTGTTAAGGTTGGGGGAATCTCATGATGGTAGAGCATGTCGGGTAAATAAATATAAGAAGTTATAGGTTACTAAATGGCTATATATTAGAACATCTGGAGAGTACATTAAAATACTATAAGGTCTGGCGAGCATTGTTAATTTAACTACATCCACTACCTTACTGAGAGCCATGTTGGTATATTGTAATTGTCCCACCAAGAGAAGTATCTGAAATCTGATGAAGTATGAATAGTTACAGCGGTCGGCACAGCAGGCTTCTTGTGACGTCCATCTCGGCCGGCTTTACATGGAGACAGGCCCCTCCCTGCTGCTGCTCTGCGTTGCCCTCATATCACCGTCGCGTAACGCAACTTGGCCTGATTACCTGGCTGGTAGAGGGGATTTCTGTTTACCTCGCGGTTTGGGCAATGCAAGTCCCTATTGCGGCAACTGGCTGTCCTGATTACTGCTCATGAGTGATGGCTTGTTCAGGCAGGCCGTCGAATTAAGGCATGTTCACGCTATCGTAACATTATGTTGCGTTTTTTAAGCGAGTCTCCATATTTTTTCTGATAGTCCTTTAACATATGGAATAAGTACAGCAGCTGCAGGAGGTTCTGTGTTTTCTGGTTTTGTGATTATTGAATTGCTTGGATATATCATATTTTTAATGAATTTGTGTGGATATCCATTGCTGAGTAGTTCCTTCTTTATGTGGTCTGGTTCTTTTTGTTTACTTTCCCCATTCGAGCATAGGCTCTCGGCCCTGTTTACCAATGTATGAATGATGCCTGCTTTTGTNCTTTTTGTTTACTTTCCCCATTCGAGCATAGGCTCTCGGCCCTGTTTACCAATGTATGAATGATGCCTGCTTTTGTTCTGTGTGTGTGGTTGGACGTGAAACGCAAATACTGGCCAGTGTGCGTTGGTGCTGATGGCATTGATGTTTCTGCATACAAGAACATCCGAGAAGGGGAGAGAGTTAATGCTTTCGGTTTCTTAAGTGAACTGTATAGATGGTTCCTTGAGTTTGTCCTGACCATGCTGCCAAATCAGAAATGTGTCTTCAACATATCGGAACCAGACCTTGGGCTGAGTGTCTGTTTCAGAAAGTGCTTCCTGCTCGAAATTTTCCATAAAAATGTTAGCCATGAAAGGAGAGAGAGAAGATCCCATTGCCATTCCATCTGTTTGTTTGTAGAACTTGTCTTTGAAATGGAAATAAGTAGTGTTTGTGCACAGAATTATTAGTTCCATTATGGTGGGAATAGATAAGTTAGTTTGGTGTTTCACTTCTGGGTCTGCTTCAAGCATTGAGTCAAGTCATTGAGAATGGATTTTGCACTCACTAATATGTAAGTGGTGCACAATATTTGAACTTTTTTCTCATTATCGTGAGGTTGTTTACGATCTTGTGATAAAAATGTGGTGGGATCTGATCATAATATACATCATCCTTTCAGGTGTTCTGATTGTATTTTCTGGCAGTGTATAATATTGTATTTTGAGTACTTGACTGAAGTTAGTTGTCAGTCTTCCAGTGCATGCCAAAAAATGAAACAGGAGGTAAAGATGAACAAAACTGTATGTATGCGACTTGTAGCATTTGTTTACTGTTTTCTTAATTGCCTGTTAACTGTGCGGAAGGATACATTGTGTTTTGTAATACTGTCAAAATTTACCCCACCTTCATGAATCGGAAAAATATTTCACCTTGTTGTGTCACTATATTTCACAAGCCACTTAGTTGCAGAGCTTCAACACATCAAGGGTCTTGGGTTTGAGTCCTAGAAGAAGTGAGGCATGCAGCCCAGAGACCTTTAGCTATGTCACAATGGCTACGGGTGTGAGATGCTAGGTCTGCTGGTATGAATCACCTGACTTGAGCCTTGCAGTTCCTTTGAAGCTGGGAGATGCTGGGTTGGTTTGGGTAGTGGCAAGTTCAGTAATGGTCTAATGGAGACCCTGGGAAAGGCAAAGGTAGTGAAAGCCTGAGGCATTGGAATGTCTTGCCAGCCGAGTTCAGTACCCTTGTCGCTCCGCTCATAGCAGCTAGAGTGCTGGCCATGAAGGTTCGCTTGGTTAAGCGGAAGACAATGGCGACACTGGGGCTGGCACTCCCCAGTACCCCATTCCTGGGCTCAGGACCGACGGAGTGCAGCCCGTACCTGCATGATAACGTATCGGTGTGACTTCCACCCATGTTGTGTGAAAACCTACCTTTGGTCCCATGGATAAAACACGTACGAGAGGGTGCCAGTCCGCTGCAAAGTGCCAGGGTCTCCATCAGACCATTACTGAACTTGCCACTACCCAAACCAACCCAGCATCTCCCAGCTTCAAAGGAACTGCAAGGCTCAAGTCAGGTGATTCACACCAGCACACCTAGCATCTCACACCCGTAGCCATTGTGACATAGCTAAAGGTCTCTTGGGCTGCATGCCTCACTTCTTCTAGGACTCAAACCCAAGACCCTTGATGTGTTGAAGCTCTGCAACTAAGTGGGACTAACCCTTAACCCTTTATAGTTACGCCTTGGGCCAAGTTGGCTTCTGCTGTGATAAATATAAATTGTTCACTAAGCCGTCAAAGTGTTTCTGTGGTGACTTGGTGTCGTTTCTCGCACTGAGATTTCTTCTTGTCGACTTCAGACACAGGGCGACTACCAGATCATCAGCAGTGTGGCACGAACCCTGGAGCTGGTCGTACCATTGATGGAACATCCAAGCGAAACATTTCTGGCCCAACTCGAGGAAGACTCTGTCAAGCTGATTTTGCTGNCCAGGGTCTCCATTAGACCATTACTGAACTTGCCACTACCCAAACCAACCCAGCATCTCCCAGCTTCAAAGGAACTGCAAGGCTCAAGTCAGGTGATTCATACCAGCAGACCTAGCATCTCACACCCGTAGCCATTGTGACATAGCTAAAGGTCTCTGGGCTGCATGCCTCACTTCTTCTAGGACTCAAACCCAAGACCCTTGATGTGTTGAAGCTCTGCAACTAAGTGGGACTAACCCTTAACCCTTTATAGTTACGCCTTGTGCCAAGTTGGCTTCTGCTGTGATAAATATAAATTGTTCACTAAGCCGTCAAAGTGTTTCTGTGGTGACTTGGTGTCGTTTCTCGCACTGAGATTTCTTCTTGTCGACTTCAGACACAGGGCGACTACCAGATCATCAGCAGTGTGGCACGAACCCTGGAGCTGGTCGTACCATTGATGGAACATCCAAGCGAAACATTTCTGGCCCAACTCGAGGAAGACTCTGTCAAGCTGATTTTGCTGCACGACAGAACGGTGGTTGCCAGCTGCCTCTCGTGTCTTGGATCCGTGGTGAACAGTGTCACCAGCAATTTCAAGCTGATTCGAGATTGCTTCCAAAAATACTATGGTAAGTACAGTATTCTTAGATGAGTGCTCATGATGTATGACTGTTGTGACCAAATAGTTAATAGTGAAGTGGGGAGCAGGGGCACGTGTGGTTTGTACAATATGTGTAGAGGGTTCACGTATTGAATATTGGAAAATAGAAATAGTGTGCAGTGGCTTCATTTTTGGGTTCTCAGAGATGAAAGCGGGTCTGTAATTGTGGTATGAAGTTAATAATTTATTGTGGTATAATTTAACGTTTTGCATTAGAAATCTTGTATGCATCTGAATTCATCACCAATACTTATTTTCAGTTTGATGGTTGTACATCAATAAAATGTGTCTTCAAGAAATTATTTAGAAATAAAAAATAAAACTTTTGACTTGAAAATGTAAACAAGGAATGTTCTAAAAGTAGAAATTAATAATGAGAAAAATATATTTTAAAAAGAATATATAATTGTTGTGTGTTATCGTGTACATACATTTTAAACAAACAGTTGACTGGCATCACTATCCCATAATTATGAGTTAATCTACTCGCCTAGNATCGTGTACATACATTTTAAACAAACAGTTGACTGGCATCACTATCCCATAATTATGAGTTAATCTACTCGCCTAGTTGAAAGAGGGTCCATCACTTCTGTTGACAGAGTGCAGTGTATACTCACACAATTCGTGAAACTGCAATGTGTAATATTTTACATGTTGTACCAGTTGCAGTACAGTATAATATATTTGTTTTGAAGTTTAAATATTTTACATATTGTTTGAATCTTAATTTCTCTTTGTGTTGTAAACAGTGTTGTTTGTGTTGTAATTAGTACTATGTGACTTCATCAATAAAATTGCTGCAACAGTTGTCAAGTCTGACTCTAACAAAGATCAGTGTTTTCGCAAGATAGTGGTCTGTCGTTAGTTTTTTCAAGCAAAATTTGAGCAAAATGTTTTCTTCAATGGTCCTTCAGATGTTAGTAAAATCAACATGGTCAATGCCAGACTGGATTATGTGTCATTATTGTTGGTCTACTAAATATTTTCACAGCCCTACAAATTATTTGTGGAACTAAGAACTTTTGCAAACAATCTATTGAACTGTCCATTTTGCATGTGTTTTAGCGAATAAGTATGCAGTATTTCTAATGTTTTTGTTCTTAATGTTAATGTTGTATTATGTATGGAATGAACTTGTCATAATTGTAACTGTTGTAAACATTTTTTTGCAGGTCACTTGACAGACTATAAAAAAATCTACATGAACGAGCCTGCAAACCCATGGTTGGTAAAATGCCGTCCATTTTTCAGAAGAGCGTTGTTTACTGTTGGTCTTCTCCTCAGGCATTTTGATTTCATGGATAAAGATGTTATCAAAGGCTTGCCTGTAAGTCCATTGTACTGTAATTATAGTTTACAGTTAGCCCGTATTATTATGTAGCTTTAAAAGAAATAATACATATGTAAACATGATAATAGGCATGTATCTGTTCTGTCTGTGCCACATTTCTTAATTCAGTTTTGGTTTTCAGAGAGCAGTTCTCTGTTCTCAATTTTTTTCAATAATAAACATTTTATTCCACAAATTATTTGTGGAAGTAATTGTTACATAATNGCCGTCCATTTTTCAGAAGAGCGTTGTTTACTGTTGGTCTTCTCCTCAGGCATTTTGATTTCATGGATAAAGATGTGATCAAAGGCTTGCCTGTAAGTCCATTGTACTGTAATTATAGTTTACAGTTAGCCCATATTATTATGTAGCTTTAAAAGAAATAATACATATGTAAACATGATAATAGGCATGTATCTGTTCTGTCTGTGCCACATTTCTTAATTCAGTTTTGGTTTTCAGAGAGCAATTCTCTGTTCTCAATTTTTTTCAATAATAAACATTTTATTCCACAAATTATTTGTGGAAGTAATTGTTACATAATNATTCTCTGTTCTCAATTTTTTTCAATAATAAACATTTTATTCCACAAATTATTTGTGGAAGTAATTGTTACATAATTGAATTCTATTGTACATCAACTTAATCGAATAAAAGTGCTAGATAATTGCTTGTCAATATTCTGAAGAATTTTGATCATAATTTTTCTGCATTCACTTCAGCAGTGTGGCACAAACACAGTTTGTATGAAATTGCTTTTTTTTTTCTTTTCCTTNTCACTTCAGCAGTGTGGCACAAACACAGTTTGTATGAAATTGCTTGTTTTTTTTTTTTTTTTTTTTTTTTTTTTTTTTTTTTTTTTTTTTTTCAGTTCTATAAAATGGGTTGTTTAATACCAAAATCTGCAATGACAGTTGGCAATATTTCAGTACAGTACAATAATAATTTGGTGACTTAATTATAAAGTCAGTTTTCAGTGAATGTGTTTTTTTTAAGTATGTGTCTATAATAATTTGCAAGGANAATGTGTTTTTTTTAAGTATGTGTCTATAATAATTTGCAAGGACTTGTTGGATTTATTGATATTGGTGATTTTATAGTTGATGATTATGTGTAGTTAAATAAAAATTTCTTTGACTGTCTTAATTACAATAGCCAATATAGCAGTACATGTACAGTGATTTCTATGCATGTGTAACCAAGGTATTAATTTAAAGTGACAAACAACCACCTTCTTACCTGCAGTGTAGCGCTGAGTGACTGTTGANTGTGTAACCAAGGTATTAATTTAAAGTGACAAACAACCACCTTCTTACCTGCAGTGTAGCGCTGAGTGACTGTTGATCACGAGTGTGTCATTGCTAGGGATGAGAGTATTCTGCAATTCTGCGCAGAAATGTACAAGTCCCGCATGATCGCAGAATCAAACATTTAGGTGTACTAGATGTTGGTTCACAAACATACCAAAAGAAACCGAAATTAATTTCCCCCAACGAATATTTGAAATTATGTATCTAAAATTGTTAATCGGCTGCTTATTTCGCAAAACCTGTTAAAAATGCAAAAAAAAAATAGTTACTGTTTTATATTGTGCCTGGGAGTTTAAAAATTTTTCTGTTTCTTTTATAAACTGACCAAAGTGCAAAACTNAGTTACTGTTTTATATTGTGCCTGGGAGTTTAAAAATTTTTCTGTTTCTTTTATAAACTGACCAAAGTGCAAAACTATGATGTAAACATTGAGTGGGCAGGAAAATACACATGCTTCAACACTGCAGTGCCATATGTACAGTGATTTGGGTATAGTGGAGGACATAAAACGAAAGACAACTGCGCATTGGAAGCAAATTTGTGTAATTTTCATATTGATTGCCAAAAAATCAAAAACAAACAGGTTTCNAGTTACTGTTTTATATTGTGCCTGGGAGTTTAAAAATTTTTCTGTTTCTTTTATAAACTGACCAAAGTGCAAAACTGTGATGTAAACATTGAGTGCTTCAACACATGCTTCACCACTGCAGTGCCATATGTACAGTGATTTGGGTATAGTGGAGGACATAAAACGAGNGGAGTTTAAAAATTTTTCTGTTTCTTTTATAAACTGACCAAAGTGCAAAACTGTGATGTAAACATTGAGTGCTTCAACACATGCTTCACCACTGCAGTGCCATATGTACAGTGATTTGGGTATAGTGGAGGACATAAAACGAGAGACAACTGCGCATTGGAAGCAAATTTGTGTAATTTTCATATTGATTGCCAAAAAATCAAAAACAAACAGGTTTCTGCTACTTCATTGTAAAAACATTTTTACTATGTAAGGATTGTTTATATTTTATTAATAATAAAATATTTACTAGTATTTTGTAGTTGGGTTGTGAATTTGTGTTGGAGTAATATTAAACTGAATGGGATTTCATTGAAACATTATTATCTACAAATGAACAAAAGCTCTATGTGGGTGACGTAAAAATCTTGTAAAACTCAAATGCTAGTGAATGTTCTTGGGCAGTTTTAAAGGTCTTGATAAAGTAGAAGATTTACCACACAACCGCCCAAAAATTACTGAGGCGTGGCAATGTGTGTTACATGACAAGTGTGCTCTCGTCAGGTTGTCCTTTCATCTTTATCGTTGCATATTTTTTAATGTTTTCCACCTAAATATATACTGATTAAAAGAGTGAATAATAAATTCCATGTAGTTTGAGTGAAATTGTTACAAAAACAATAGATTCATGTTCTAATGATAATGCATAAATGTTTTTGCTATAAAATTTATTTGACGAAATGGCAAAATTTTAATTACAAAATCAGCTCATTTTATTTACCATAAAAGTGGGCCCTACTGTGAGGCACAGAAGGGGAGGTGGAAACAGACAGAGGAGGGAAGGAAGGTAGGGGTAACAGCTGCCACGCACAGCTTACATCCAGAAGTAGCATTGTTCTGCTTGCAGTTGTTTGGCGTAATGAACAAGAGAGTACAGAAAAAAAATTACATGGTTCACCCTATTGGCTTTTCTTTCTGAAGTGGTTATGTTACTATTGTTGCGGGGTGAGCTGACAAAATCAGGATCCGAGATGTTAACCAGGATGAGTGAGATGAGTTGTTCAAGGTTTGTACCCCCACATGTATGGGGGTACAAACTTTAACATTGCTGGATCTGTCTATCTGCTTTTTCGTACTGGCACAGGTAGGTTGTCAAAATAGTGCGTGACTAGAAGGTTGTGCGCAAAGCTTAGGACATCTTTCACTGTTACGTATCTTCTGGAAAACCACAAACAACAATACCCAACCCCAGCACGCCCCATTTTTTTTTTTAGGAATTGGCAACCCCTTGGAGAGAATGTCAGCACTTGTGACTGCTTATTTCAATTGTGGGTACTATCAGTCGTCAAGGACACCAGTCCCTTACTGGAATGTCTGAGAAACCCAAGCACCATTCCTCATATTATCTATATTAGTATCCTCCACTCATCCATACTCATTCGTACAATATTATCTCAACCAGAAACCCCCTGACATTAAACCATCTGCAGCATTTCTGGTCAAACTGGCAACGTTAACCCTTAACAATAATCACTTAATATTCTAAGACAAATGTTATCTGCAGGTCAAGGACACAGCTATGGGGACTCACATAGGCCCATCCTATGTCATTCTGTTCACTGGGACACTTGAGGAAAACTTTCTCTCACCAACCAAAATTTCAGCTTTTGGGATACCACGTGGATAGCAAAATAGGATTTTTCCCATTTGGCCACATTTTGACAGGTTAATGTACACAGATTTAAAATCTGAGAATATTTCAATAATGCGTTCATTATACTTCTTAAAATTAGAGCTGTAAATAAAATATTTTCATCTAATAGCTGTGAATATATACTTTCTAAAGATATTCTTAGGTTAATTAAAAAATTAAGAATATGAGTATTTTAGCATTATGTAATTTTTTACATGGCTTTTTCTACTTTATCTTGTATATTTTATGAATAGATTTAGCACCACTTCTGTGTAATATTATGCACCAATTTTATAAGTGCTTTATTTACCATTTTCTGATATTTCTAAAAATGGTCCATACATGCAGAGCCCGGGAAGGTTTGCCACTTTCATTCTTCCATACCTTTTGCACTTTGATAGTGGGTTTTCTGATGGTTGGAATGCGGCCACTAATTTCCAAGTTGGCGACTACAGTCCTAACTGAAGTAGATCCCATGTGTTGCATGATGTGAAGTATCAGTCAATAGTAAAATGTGTATGGCTCAATTGTGACTGTCAAGTAATTTGATTTCTTTTTTGCAGAAAGACATCAAGGATCAAGTGTTTGACACTTTGCTGTTTTTTGTGAACCAACAAAATGAGGACATTCAGACCTACACACTGAAAGCAATTGGCTCTTTGTGCATCCGCCACTATGAATTTATGCTGGGAAATGAGCTGAAGAAATTGTACCACAGCCTTTTGACTGAAGAAGATGCCCCCCTCCAGATGCGAACTCAGGTATGTCTTCACTTGTTTTGGGAAACGTCATGTCTACAGTATGCATACATTTTGAAAAGATTATAGACTTCTCTTTGTACGCTTTTTATTTTATCAGCGTCACTTGCAAAATAGCTAGGCCCATACGTATGGGTGCCAATCCTTGTGAATATAACCTTTGGTGTTTGTGAATTCACAAATAATAAAATTTGTGGTGTGAAAAGAAAGAGAATTTTAAATGAATATTTATGTAGAGATACGTCGGGCGTGCGTGTGATGCTTAGTAGAATTCCTACTACGCTGCTTACTTTCTCTTTGCTTGTGGCGTCTCGCTGGAATGTAATGACGCTAGGCGAATCGGCTTCCCTTTGTTTGACAGACTGTGGGAAAAATGCCTTTACCTTTTATATACAATGAAAATATGACTGATTCTTAGTTTCAAAACCAGGTAGTTAATTGTGATACTTTTGACACATTAGCAGTGATCATTAATGAATTCTGAATTACATGAAAGTCACATTTATCCTTTAGCATGTACGAAAAGACAAAAAACAAAATCTCATACCCTTCGCATGAAATAAATCACACAAACACAAAAATGATCCTTGAGAATAAAATATTGAGACTACTTTCAAAATAGTACACAACACACAAACCATTCATTGGGTGTACGAAAACTGTAGTTTTATTGCAGAAATGATGCTTGAAAAATTGAGAATTCAATAATAAATAAAAATATTCAGTGCAAAAAATCCAGAAATATTAATCAAATCAATAAAAAAAAAATTNACGAAAACTGTAGTTTTATTGCAGAAATGATGCTTGAAAAATTGAGAATTCAATAATAAATAAAAATATTCAGTGCAGAAAATCCAGAAATATTAATCAAATCAATAAAAAAAATGGTTGTCGTTCAATTAAGAAAATCAGTTGTGATAGATCTGAATACTAAATTAGCAATCAAAATTGATGATTTACGTGAAAAATTAAAATTTAACTTGCTCATAGTATACTCAAAAATTAATCTTGTTAGAATGTTCATGGTATTGCATGGCTGCAGAACAACAGATCTTATCTGCTGGTTTCTGGTTAATGTCCAACCAAATAGTTATGCCCTTTATTAATTTCAGAAAGTAATGAAAAATTTTAAAAACCACTTTATTGAAAATTCAAGTTATTTGGCAATCCAAACTGTTCAAAATGATTGCAGTGCACATAGGTAACAGTTCTTTAAAATTGCTGTACCATACCCAATATAGGCTATACTTATTCAGGATTGGTGGAGACTGCAGCTCACGTAGTTTTGTGTAGCTCTTAAAAACTACCGCAATGCATTTAGGGCCTCTTCTTTATCAGCCTCGCAGATTTAAACAAACTAGGCACCACTCGTACACCTTTCCTAACATTATGATGGGCGGTAGGTGCAAAATTTAATTAATTCTTGAAGAATAAAGTTACGATGTACCGCTTCCCGTAGCGTCTAGGGAGAGAGTGTCAATCAAAAGGGGTTCACATAGTGACGCTAATTAAAAATGGGAAATTCCAATATATTAGTCACTTTCTGAGACGTGGCACTTATCTCATCAGAACTGTAATTAAATGCATTCCTCCAGGGGCAAAACATGCTTGATTAAGCCAGGTAAAGTACAGAGAGAAAACGGTGACAAAATAATTAACAATTCCAAAGGTTATTGAGCTCATTTCACATAGCAAAATAAAAGAGAATAAATAGAACTGTCAAAATACGTGAAATGTAAACAAACAAGCAAATAAATAAGTCTTTCAAGGTGATGTCCTGAATTACAATTCAAACTATTCCTGACCGTAGGGGCTTTAAGATTACGTTCAAAATAAACAAACATTCAACTAAAACATAAACAAATGGCTTTAAATGCTGAAATCGCTATAACATTTCTGTCTTGTTCACAATATTCTGCTCATAGCCTGTCCATTTTATTTGCAGTCTCTGTACTTAAAAGGCTTCTTTCGTATTTTCCCTCCAGTCATGTTTCATTTCCCCTTCGTTGTGTTACATTATGTGCCCCAAATTATTCTTGTTGCTTCTCTTGGTTTTATTTTGGTGATATTAGTTTTCATATATATTCCAGACACTGTGTTTAAACATGGCTGCCATTCTGTATTGAGTATTTTCTGATATTCAGAATACCCTCTNTAAATGCTGAAACCGCTATAACATTTCTGTCTTGTTCACAATATTCTGCTCATAGCCTGTCCATTTTATTTGCAGTGTCTGTACTTAAAAGGCTTCTTTCGTATTTTCCCTCCAGTCATGTTTCATTTCCCCTTCGTTGTGTTACATTATGTGCCCCAAATTATTCTTGTTGCTTCTCTTGGTTTTATTTTGGTGATATTAGTTTTCAAATATATTCCAGACACTGTGTTTAAACATGGCTGCCATTCTGTATTGAGTATTTTCTGATATTCAGAATACCCTCTCTCTTGCAGGGCGTTATTTAACAGGAGTGTTTACGGATACTCAAATCCTCTTAGAAGTTATTCAGAATACGTTTACTAATTAATCTTTTTTAAAATTTTGTACTGCTCGTATTTTTTGTGGTGAAAGATTGAATGATTATAAATGGTTATACATACAGTTGAGCCCTGGTTGTATGTAACATTATGGTTGAGTTCTATGTTTCATCAAACATGTGCAGAATTAACTTGTTTTTAAATTTTACTATTTATTTTATTCAATTGCCAGGTGTTTTCTAAATTATATAATACCACATAAAGGCATATATGACTCCCTTTCTTGCCAAAACAAAACATAAAATTGAGCACCACTTAGCAGTCAGCAACTGTAAGTCCACTTTTAATTGCTTCTTGTGGGAAAAATATACATACATAAAAAAATTATTTCATTCAGATTTTTTTAGAATAAATTGATAATCCAGAACAATGCATATAATCACTTAAATTAGTTTAAACAAAGCTCAGCATAACTTTTAGCTATCTCTCACATCCACCGCACTTGAAAACATTGAAGACATTCACATATTAATGTGCAGAGGGAGAGGGGAGAGATTTTACAAAGATTAAATGGAGTCTTTTCTGTTTAGTAAATATAAACACACAGGAGTGGAACTACATGCATATCATNTATCACATCCACCGCACTGGAAAACTCTCCTAGGCATTCCATGACATTGACTTTAAAATTTACCCAGTTTGACACTTCCCACATTGAAGACATTCACATATTAATGTGCAGAGGGAGAGGGGAGAAATTTTACAAAGATAGAAATTTTACAAAGATTAAATGGAGTCTTTTCTGTTTAGTAAATATAAACACACAGGAGTGGAACTACATGCATATCATACATGAGCAGGTCATCAATAAGTTAAAAGCACAAAAAAGAAATCTGAAACCATAAATAATAAAATCATAATGCAATAAGCATTGCAAAAGTTGATGCGCCACGGGGGTCGCCATTAACCTGATCTAGTCTCGCCATAGCCGCGGCCCCCTCCTAAGAAGAGACTTTACGCCACACATGCCACAGCTCACTGTGAAGCCTCCTCACCCAGCTAATACATCCTGTTGGACCGCAACCCACTTCGCATCGCTGCTGGCCTCTCTACCCCTTCGGTCCTAGGCCACAGAGGGGAAGGAGTCGCCAACTTTGGCCGCCTTCAGCCATCTCCGCCATTCCTCTGCCGCCCTCTAGCTCTCCGCTGCCTTTCTGCTACCCCTGCATCCCCCGCACTGGCCCTGTGCTCCGGGTGTATATAGAGCTCGCAGCCCACAGTTAGAGGCTATCTCACGTCAATTGCAGGATGTCACTTTGCCCGGCCGTGCACTGCCAGCTATCTCACGTAAGCCTGTTGCAGAACATTACTCTGCCCAACCGTGCACTGCCAACTGTCTAGTCTTGTAGAACATTATGCTGTCCAAGCGCATTCAACCGCTATTTTACCGGAATGTCTGCTGACTACTTCAGTCAGCGTCACCGCCACACGCCAGCTCACTGAAGCCTTCCGTGCTTCTCAGCTACATAGTAGCTCCGCCATTGATGTCACGAGTTCAAGTACTCTGGTTGGCATCCTAGGATCGGCCCTTCAGGCAGTAGTCAGGGTACAAGCTGGTTTATGTGTGTTTTCTGACCAGTCAGTAAACACACATAATCTAAACATGGTTGAGTTATCACTCCTAGCACTCTTTACTTCTTAGCCTTGCTCCTGCTATCACCTGCTTCGTCACCATTCCTCTTACATTCTTGCAGGAGTAGTCACGAGCCGAAACCCTCGTTCCCAAACTTAACATCTTGAAGAACTGTCTCGTCGTGATGCTTAGCAAAGCCTGTCTTCCTGAGTAGCACAAGAGCGGTTTCCTTCTATGGACTATCGCCACTTACAGTACACTGCTTGGGTCTGCCAGCGAAGTCCCGCTATCCAAGTAACTTGCTGAAGACCAGTAGTTCAGGCCTACCTACCCCATCCAACAGCCTCACCTTACTTCCTTTAGGCCGTGCCTACCCCTACAGTAGACCCGCTTCCCACCTATCTATTCTGTAACCCCCCTTTGCCTCATCACAGGGTTGGGCAGGAGAGAGCCAAGCAGGAGCTAGCCCTGGTTGGAGGCCTGGAGAGTGTCGAACTGTTTGCTCACAGAGTATACTCTTGGAAGGAGGAGGAAGCTGCCGTGCAGAAGGGATCCACCGCCAGCGCACCAATGTCTATTTTGGCACGTGCCCCAAGTTGTCGCCGCTGTTCCCCCACCCCACCTAAGAAACCAGCAACTTCCAGCCGGCCCTCAGCCGCTGATATGTTGGTCAGATGCCTGAACCTAGCTCCAAGTTACACACCAACTTGTGTACCAATCCAACCTGCACTAGCCAACGCACCTCCACGAGCTCAATGTCAAGTGATTGAGGTCCCGAAACCAGCTGCCTCTGCTCATAAGAATAACCCCATCAAAACTGCGACTCCAGCTTCCAGCCGTCTGGGGGGGAAGAGTCTTGATGCCGGCCAACAACCACAGATCTAAGTAGGTAGGGCATCAAAGTAGTTCGTCAACATTGAAGACAGGCTGTTCCAGATGTAATCTGAACTCGAATTCCAAAAACAGTCAAACTAAAGGAGGGTAGGACTATAATAAAACGTATCTGAAAGCCAAAAAACACAGCAAACCGAAATTAACAAAAACAATTACGTCATTGTCACAAGACTAAGCAAGGATGCTGTTGGAGGTTAAAGGCAGGATGTGTACCTCACACTATTATTGGCTTCTTTTGTTGCTACACATGCGGAATGTGTGTGTACGAATCCAAAGAGGGTTGGTAGGAGAGGAGAGAGGGGTGGGAGATAACATAGCATTCCTTTGTGATGGTATACTTAGAGTTAGTGACATCACATTTCATACTAGGGGCAGGGAAAAGTAGCACTCGTACTTTATGCAGGTCATAGTTTTCAACAAAATTTCACCCCCCTGCCCCCCATTGTTTTTCTTTTTTTGTATTGTGGCTAATTGATTAATGCCAGTGACATTTAAACCCCCCTTATTTATTACCATGGGCTAACAAATATATTTTTAATGATTTTCTATGTGATTTCTTAAATTTTTTGTAAGTTTTTTTTTTTCCTCTAAGATTTGCTTTGTAAAATTGCTAGTTTTGTAAAATCCAAGTTCTACTGCACTTGTATGAAATTTATATTAAAATAAATGTCGTAATTTAAAGTAATAAATTTTTCCTTCTCAAAATAATGTTTGGTAGGCAGTTAGGTAGTTTTTGTTATTATTTTAATTTCTGAATGAGAATTTTGTTTCTTTACAGGTTTTGAACAATATAGAAATGTACTTGCAAGAAGAGGAGAGGAGAATGATAAAACAAGATCAGGAGTGTGAGTACTTTTGTGTTTAATGTCTCGCAGGTATTGTACTTAGCAGGGATTAATTGTTTTTAAAATTTAATGTGTTCCCTATTCACGCTACAAACCAGAAGAGCATATAGTATGTGGGCTGTGTGTACAACTTGAGAGTGAAGAACGTGTTTTTGGACCACTGCCTAAGTAGCTCATATATTTTCCAGGGGCCAAGTTGTCGAAACAAGAAAACCTGAAAGAAATGGGCGACGTGTCTTCAGGCATGGCCAGCACTGTCATTCAGTTGTACCTGAAGGAGATCCTAGAATCATTTCTACACCAGAATGTTGGTGTGCGGCATGCAGCACTGAAAGTGATACAGCTGATATTGCAGCAAGGCTTAGTGCATCCCGTCCAGGTATGGAAGCAGCTTAGTTTGTCTAGAACTATATTTACCTACAAAACAGAGACTTGCGTTCAATTTGGTTATGTTTTTTTTATAATATGAGATTTTTCTCACAATAAATTATTACATACAGAGAAATTATTTTCATGGTAGATTTTTGTGCATGGTTCTGAGAATCATCATAAGAGGTATAGACAATTTTTAAATATCCTGTATTCATTTATTTATAGAATATAAATTCACCACATTAAATGTACACAATTTTTAGTTACATTTCTAAAATTTATATGAATGATTATGAAAAGAATATTTACATAAGTGTTACATTATTCAAGTGGTCTGATAGTGCTTTGTTTCTTTGTAATCAACAATTTTTGTTTGTGAAGTGCATTTGGGTTACATCAGTGGCCTGGCCTATTCTTTAAGTTGTGGATAATTTAATCATTCCAATTAATTTTCTTTTGGCACAAATTGTGTTCAGTGTATGTATTATTATTATTNAGTTGTGGATAATTTAATCATTCCAATTAATTTTCTTTTGGCACAAATTGTGTTCAGTGTATGTATTATTATTATTTTTTTTTTTTTACATTTGTATTGTCTTAAGTTTAAAACCTCTGTAGATTATATGCATACTTTGAAATTATGATGGTGTGGGTGTCTTCACCCAGACCAGAGGAGTCTGACAATGTGGTGTGTTTCATTACATGGTTGCATGTGGATGTTACATATGATTATGGTAGATGGTAATTACCCAGACTATTTTTGGATGTTATAAAAGCTTCCGTAGAGTTTCCTGTGTAGGGTTCCATTATGTACAGGGCAGATCAAAATTAACTAAACAGCTTCGCACAGCTACCAACACATAACCGATTATTACATAATACCATGCAGGGTGCATATCAAAAGAAAAACTCTGGAAGTATTACATTATAAATATTCAATATGGGAACCCTGTGCCACATGGTATATGTTCCAACAATAATCAAGTTCTTGTCATACATGAAACAGTATGTTGTCATCTGTGGATTCGAAGACAGTAAATGAACCTCTATAACTTTTGGAAGGGGCAGATAATGTACACAGTGTCTTTCACATATACCCAAACACAAAAATGACAAGCTGTAAGGTCAGGTGACTCAGCTACACACATTTGAAGTGCAAGATCTGCATTTGCACGGCTAATCCACTGGTGTTGCGTGCGTTTATTGAGGTAACATCGCACCTCACTGTGATAATGAGATTGTGTCCTGTCTTGTTGGAGCAGGTAAGTTTCTGAAGTGTTCATAAAGCTGTAGAATTAGCCACCTTTGAGACGTGTCGTAATAAATTATCCCAGTAACAGTATCATCTGTGAAGAAAAATAGGCCCTAAAATCTCCTTTGTGATATTGCACAAAATACACAGAGATTTGGGGAACCTCAAGTGTACCTAGTCAACGTGTAAGAATTTACCTGTGCCCCATGTTCTCAGTCCCATGATGATTTACTTTCCTGTTTACACGAAAATAGCTTCGTCGNACAATCGAAAGAACCAATGTTACGAACAACAGGTCTTGAAGCATGTCTTATCTTATAATAACGTGCTCGCCCCATGGCTCTGTGAATGTTAATTGGGATTCAAAACAACTTGAAAACGCACTGCTCCAGAACAAGGCTGGCGTACTACTGAGCATTCCGCGGCAGCGCTCAGTAAGACTAGGCGCTAGCCGCAACTAGGGGCCCATAAGAGCAAGGTTAAATTATCAAAGGAAGAACTTCCGGGATAACTGATAAGAACTTCCGGGAGCAGTGCTGCACGTCCCACTTGCAACTGACGTTCAAGGTCAAACCTGTTTTCGAACATGTTAAAGGGATCTGGGGTATGCAAATAAAATACTTATTACATTTTACAATTTATTAAGCAAAATACACATACTGTACATGACCTAATAATGCTTAATGAATTGTAAGATGTAATAAGTATTTTATTTGCATACCCCAGATCCCTTTAACATGTTCGAAAACAGGTTTGACCTTGAACGTCAGTTGCAAGTGGGACGTGCAGCACTGCTCCCGGAAGTTCTTCCTTTGATAATTTAACCTTGCTCTTATGGGCCCCTAGTTGCGGCTAGCGCCTAGTCTTACTGAGCGCTGCCGCGGAATGCTCAGTAGTACGCCAGCCTTGTTCTGGAGCAGTGCGTTTTCAAGTTGTTTCTGTTGATGCAGTTTCATTATCTACACATGGCCGCCTGGTGCTCTTCATTTTATACGCAGGCCCAGTCTCTTCGAACTGTTTGTACCAACTGTAGATGTTCTGAGATTGTGGATTACCAGCAAACTGCGTGTTTAAATGTCTCTATACAACTGTAATTCAATCTGTCATGTGTCTTGAGCTGATCACTCACCATTTTGCTACTGTAGCGATTCTAGCACACTCTGTGGAGCAGTGGCCAAACTTCATAAGTGTGCCAAGGAGAAATAAAACTTCCAGAGTTTTTGTTTATATCTGCATCTTGCATGGTCTCCTGTTATAATCAGATGTGTCATGGTAGCTGTGCGAGGTTGTTTAATAAATTTTGACTTTTGCTTTATGCCTGTGGTGCGTGGAATGATGTGTCATTGTGTGTATTCTTTACTATGAGGTAATTTGGTAGTGGGTACTGATTTACTGTTTATCATGCCATTCTTGTGGCTTGCCAGTCAGTCCATCTAGAATCTTTTCCTCGAATTTTCAAAAGATTGAAATTACGCGAACAATACATTAATGCTCTGCACACTTTGCACTGAATTGGTGGCTTTCAGAGATACCACTAATTAATATCACAGCCAAGTAGGAATTTATCATTTCCTTCTACTGGGTTATATTGTAATGACGCAATATGTCTAATTTTTCGGGACACGGGTGTAAAATTCTTTAGTGTGTATTTAGCTTTGGAAAGCTTCGTAATATTTTGTCAGGTTTCAAGTTAAAGCCGCGGTGGTTCGTTTCCCGTGTTTGTTTGTCGAGCAGACGTGTGCTTTTGAAGGTTATCGAATGGACATCTGCTGTTTACGGAGTCCATTTACCACCGTCTAGTTTCGAAAGTTGTTGTTTTGATTATGCGGCCGTTGCGGGTACAATAACATGTTGTGAGCACGGGACACAGCGTAGTTTTGGATGACGCTACTGGCAGATGCCGGAGGCCATGCGCTTATCTTAGGAGAAGGGGGAGATAGGCCTGCCTAATATATACTGGTGGTGCCTATCGCCTAGAGAGAAAGTCACCAACCGTCGAAGAAGACGCGTCGGGCGTGAGAAGACGCACCAGCCCGAAAGGGCGTGGGTCGTTAGGGTGCCAGGAGGGAACGAACATCCCTCCTGACTCAGTAACTTAGTCGTGCGATGCAAGTTTGAGACATTAGTAAACCGTAAACGACTGTGGCGCTGTTTTCTGCACTGGTATAACTAATTATGAAAGTTCGTACTCTGCAAACTGGAAAGTCGTCTGTGCATTGTGAAACTTCAATGATAAATAAAGTATAAAGCAAACTAATCTGGAACTTCTTCTTTTTAATTAATCGGCGTCACCTGGTACTGAGTCTCGTATTCTACCAATGAGCAAGCCGTGGCAACGTAAACATTCTGCAGGGTAATACTTCCGCAACATTACAATATGGCGCCCGGCCGCGGGGCTCGAATGAAACCACGTGAGCACGATTAACCACGCTTGAAGATGAAGATGGAACATTACAATATATTTCTTTCATACTAAATATTTCCCATCAGTGTGTGTTTTGCTAATTTGTAGCTACTCTTGATCTTTGAATATTTGTTTGGTAATTTTTTTTGTATTTTTTATTTACTGTGTTATAGTTGGTCATTGCAACAGCCAATGATTTTTCGTATGCTGGAATTTTATTATTCCTCATACAGTTTGAAAATTTGTTGTCTTGTTTGTGCATTCTAACAAGTCGTGTTATTGTAGTGAATACCCTTTACAAGTAGTTCATTCTACTGGCTTTGCAATACATAGTATAGTGCTAGTGTTGCAGTCCGTTGTAACATCTTGTAGGACTGTTGTGTTGGGTGTACTATACTATGAATACATTGTTTCACTACCAGAGTAATTCCAATCTTTTGATTGCATTTATCATTGCCAGCTGAGTTCTTACTTCTGAATGTTGACTACATTGCCTTGTTTTCGCTGTTCTTCTGTGAACTGTTCTCGTAGTTTCTACTTGTGAATCACTGCACCAAGTTGGTATTTTCCATTGTTTTAGTTTTATAGTAGAACCCTGTTATAATCTTCCTGAAAGGCCAGAAAATGTCTGCTTGTGCTTTGTGTAAGTGGAACCACTGCAACAGTAAAATATGTTATTGGAAAACAGTCTTGGTGACCAAGGAAAGGTATATTAATAACCAGTAAAATGTTAAAAGTGAATATCTCCTACTACTGGAATATAATTTATTAGTTCATTTGGGCCTTTCTTTGGAGATACCTTAAGCTGTATCCATTTAGTTTCATTGTTTAGTTGGACGGGAAAATTACCCACCGATATTCGACAAAGTTTTTGGCGACTGCATGTCCGTCGATAGTTCGCACGCAATCTTTAAACGACAACTACTGATTGTAGCGCCACAGTCGGTAATGTACAGGTTACAGCACTGGACCTGGGAAATACAAAAACTTCGAACTAAAACTTGTTGCATGTCATTTCAAGGTGGGCGGAAAGTTTGGACCTGTAAATATGCGACTACTCCATTTTGTGTGTTAGTGACTGTCTGTGTGTACACTGGACAAATTTGATGTGTCTACTGACGTCCTCCCACTTGCTTGACACATTCAATATTTTAATTTCTTGCGCTGCCACCTCTCGTGGTTTTTGCAGTTAGCAGAACTGTAGTGAGCGTTGGATCACAGAGTTGGCAACCCTGGGTCGCCGAGAGAGGGCAGTCAGTTGTTCGTGAAACATCATGGTGGTGAGCAGCGTCAATCGGGCAGCCTCACTTCCAATCAATGTTTTAATTTTGCATCTAAAGTAATTCGAGTTTACAGTCAATTTTGTCTTTGTGGCAATAACATGAGGTTATGTGAAGTACATTAACAAGTGCATCAATATGATGAGAGACAATAGGACACCTATTGTTGTACCGTTTCCTAAGTAAGGTCCAAGTTACCTCATAGAAATCTGAGTGGAAAAGACTTCAAATACAACAGTTTTTCCACATTGCTTAACAAACAGTTTTGAGCAACTAATGTATCAAATAAATTAGCGAAGTTCTGCTACTGACCAGTATCACCACTGAATGTTGGCAGCTGTGTCATAAAAAGTACTACCCTTGATGTAGACATCGAGAATAAGTATTTTAGCTCCACAGATGTGCGAGACAAGGACTTGGCAATGACGATTGTTATGTGATACAAATTGTCAAAATCATCCAGACGTTTACGATGAACGTCTCCATCAAGGTTGTAAATTTCTCCTACAACCGCCAAAATGGTTAGGTGATGTGGCCTGGAATTATTTCATTTGCAAAGGGTCTGTTAGTGCCTTTTCGCCCATGGCCGAAGCTCTTTGCATACGGTTTTTGGCATGATCTGGCCGTAGACAAGCCACAACTATTTTGAAAGCCATTTTCACAACTGTGCATTGCAATTAACCTAAAGAATTTACATGAACGGCAACGCCCAGTCATTTAACCTCGTCACGCACAAACACAAAAAAAAATGTCAACCAACACTTGTTATATGTTCACGTTTTGATGTACATATTATTGACACTGGCTGTAGTTCGCGTTATTCACGAACCGCGGCATCCACTTGGTAGACAAACATATTCCGATTTTCACACATTTGCTTTTCCAGCCGCTCACTTTCTCAACACAAGAAACATTTTTGAATCTCGCACAATGTTGCTGTTGACAAGTTGGTTTTCTAAGGATATTCTCATTTTCCCGACCATTGTATTTCAATCATTGCTCCATTCACACTTCACTTCAACCCCAGCACTACTTAAGATGTCAGCGTGCATTTTTATAACACGAGTCGTGTAGTTAATACCGCAGTACATCACGTGGAAGCACGAAACGCATCAGCACAAAATCACTTTTCATGAACCGAAAACTGAATACGAAACGAAACTACTGTCATTTTCGTGGTCACTTTTACGATCCAGTGCCCAGAGGACCAAATGTTTAGTTGGATAGGAAAAATATCCATCAATATTCGACGTGTTTGTGGCGGCTGCGCGTCCGTCAATAGTTCACACGCCATCTTTAAGCGACAACTGCCAATCACGCCAGTCGGTAATGTACAGGTTACAGCACTGAACCTGGGAAATACAAAAACTTTGAACCAAAACTTGGTACATGTCAACAAACACAACACACATGACCCTAAACAGTCACATTACTGGTTTTTGTGAGGACTTCTGTTCCAATTTTGGTTTGTAGTGTTAGTTGTCTAATTCTTTCGTTCTTTATTGGTATAAATTATGACTATATTTTTGGAGGACTTGTTCTCCTTTTGGGATTTCCGTTCTGGTCTTTGGCCTTGTTCTTATTTTTATTTTGCCTACCTAGGTGAAGTTCAGCCAAAATGGGCTGCTGTACATGGCAATATCTCTTTCTGCATCACCGCCTCTTTATTCTGTACCGACTGTCACCAGAAGTTTTTGACAGACAGCTAGACATTCTCCCTACCGCATCCCAGGCAGGGTGGTCATACTCCCACCCCTCTATCTGCTAGACACATTCCAGCCCAGCTGTGCCCAGCATTTGTCCTTGTCAGGGTGACTTAGAAAGAGCGGCAAGAAGAAAGGGGAAGGGAAAGTGGAACATTAGCTTCGCCGCAAAAAAAATGCTTTTCTCAACGTAAAGCTAGCTCTATTACTTCACATGCACAATACAATACCTACAATACCGTCAAGGATAACTGCAGCTGAAAGACAACATGTGAACACACACATACTCCATCATTATTAGTACACACTGCAATACCATTGATAATTAAGCATGCAATACCACTTACAACAAATTTAATATAAACGTGTGTTATTTACTTACATATAAAATAATATCCAATGTTCAGGCACTTTATTCACATCACACAAAAAAAGTAAAATAAAAATTTATACTATTGAGCTGGGTGACATTACGCTACAGAATGTAAACACAGTAAAGTAAGAAATGTACACTATCGCACTGTCAAATACACTTAAACAGTGGATTTGCTTGAAAAAGTCTGTCATAGACTTTTACTTTAGGGATGATGCTTGTATTCTTTTTATCTTGCTGCATATTGCACACAAAATCCACTTGTCTGACAAAAGCGTATTGTCTTGTTGCTCTAAATATTGAATCAAGTTCTCTGCCGGTTCAAGGGCTGAGGTGTGAGTTATGTGAGTTTCCGGTATCAAATTCCAATCTTCATCTTCACTTTCGTCTGTCTCTGGCTGTCCTTGCACACGTCTTACTATCTAGCTGTCACTTAACACTTGATATCCCGGCTCAGTACAGTCAACTTTAAAGCTTTCTAAAACGACATCATTGTCTATGTTTTCACGGCCTGTTTCGTCTCTTAAACTTAGAGCAGTAGCTAAATTAACTACTAAAAAATGGGTCATATTCAAAACTCTATGTCAGGAAGTATTTTATCCCATGACTGACTTAAAGTGGTTGGCTTGATCATGTTCCAAGCTTTGGACAGTTTGTAGATGGCATTTAACACAGTTAGTTTTTTCTAGAAAGTTTTCAAATCTGTACCGTCATCAATATTTTTCTGTAGGAGGCGGCCTGTGCAGAGTTTTTTCATTGCCACTATGCCGGCTTGATGTATCGGCTTAACTACGGATGTCACATTAGGTAGCAAATATTTAGCAAATATTTGTCTGTCATCAGATTTTTATACCTCCGCGCTGGGATTAGATGGTGCATTATCTAAAAGTAATACTGCCTTCTCTGGCAACCCTGACGCGCCACAAGGACTGTCGCATACATATATAAACCTCAGCCTCTGGTGCTCCCCTGGTGTACCGTAACGCAGACCACCGCCGCTCTTTTCACTTCTTTAATTTTCGTATTCACAAGTGAGTCAACTCCTTGCCGCCTGAGAGGCCGGCAATCCGCAAGACGCAGCGCTCCAGTCTGAGTGGGTGGACCCACCCCCTCGCTTGCCTTGCCCTGGCCGGCAGGCACCGAACGTGCGCACACGCCGTGCATTAGGGGAGGCTTCCCCCTCCATGCAGCTAGCTCCNCTCGGCACGTCTCTCACTGGTATTTATTCTTATGCATGCCTTCCAGACGAAGCAGTTGACTAGCAGTTTGCGAGCATTTCTGACCGGAGCATCACCTGCAACTCTCGCTATCTTGCCACGCTTGCCGTACCGCTTGCCTTCAGCAGTAACAGTATAACTTAGCTGTTGTACGTTACTATTGTCAGGACTTGTGTTTTCAACACATCAGGCAGAAGCTCTTGTCACGGAGCCTTCTCCTTTCGCTTTGAGTTTGTCCACGGGCCTTGTCCACGCTGAGCTTGGTTTTACCAGGGTCACTCTCGCCCTCTCTTCTACCATTATCTCGTTGTCGCCCTGTGCCAAACAGCTTGGCGAACTTGGTCCCTCGTCCATCAGACGTATGGGGGCACAGGTCGGAGATATATGTATTTGTAACTTCCTGCTGATGGAATAAAACATATATCTATAAAGTAACCTCTTTTTGGTTCGATCTTTCCGTTTTACTTTCACCTCCCTTACCCGCTGTGCTTTTGTGTGCATATCCAATCATCTACTTCCAGGTGCACACACCACCATTGCGATAGAGTATCGAACCAAAATCCCCCACTGAAGGGTGCTCCCACCTCTTGTCAAAGTTTGAAGTTTGGTTAGCTGGTTGCTGGCGGTATTGCCATCCTCCTGGCGCTACTGTGGAGGGGGAGAGAGGATCCTTCTCTGAGGCTTGGAGAACAAACACGTTGAGACATCACGACTCTCCAGGCTACAAGCTGGTAATGCCGCTTACTTGAGAGCCGTGAAGTCCTTAAGTGGGGAATACTGTGAACCCAGAGAGTTGAGGTCAGTAGCAGGATTCACCGCTCACTCAACTTCTCACCAAGGGGAATCAGGGTGACCTCTCCACAAACCGCTATAGGCTCGAGCACCATCCCTCATGAAGTACATGCTCCTGCATCAAACTAGCAATAGTACTCCGGCTGGGGTCTGCCCCAAGGCACCGGCCCCAGGAACAGTAGTTTCTTTCCTGGGCGGACCACGCCATATCTGTCCTCCCTTGCGCTGCTACGTAAGTTTGAACTATAACTACGGGCCTCCAGGACATCCACTAAATAGTAATACTCTAATCTTCTTCTTTTATTTTATCCTCTGAGATTTACCGTTAGAACACTGTACCCACAGCCAGTTTCCTAATGCCTCACCACCGACTGGGCTAGAAAAAGGCTGCCAAGATCGCAAGTGCGCTGGTTACGCAATCTGGTGAACCAGAGTCTCTTGCCTCTAGGGTATACACTGTAGAGCGGGTAAGAAGCCGCCATCGTGTGACGAGCCACGTGTGTCCCGAATCATTGTTGGAATTCTGTACCTGCGGCACCAACACCAAAAGACACCTGGTACAACCTTCTGAAACCAGTGTCACCTCTTCCTGCCACGCCCCTGTAACAGGTGTTACCTG